>CM074200.1:4663263-4914250 GCA_037179385.1 Holothuria scabra
GCGACCTGCGTGCATTCCTGACAAGCGTACTGTACATACTTGGAACTCGGCCAAGTGAGTAACAGAGGTTGACCGAGAAACTTATCGGTGACGATAACATGACCAACCAATGATGTAAATGAAATGAGGGCCGAAAGGTTGGTCAAGTGATGTCCTTTAGTTAGTAGTTCATTTTAGTAGTTAGTAGTTCATGTTTTGGTTTCGCTGAACGGCTCTTCGCCAGAAGGTCGGGAGGACTTCAGAGACAGTAAATCAAGCTGATTATGTGGTGGACCGTGACCGTTCGTGTGCGCTTTTCTTCTTCAACTAGGAGCAGGCCTTCGACGTGGTTGATCACGGATTCCTCTTTAAAAACTTGAACAAGTTTAGTTTGAACCCGATTTTCGTTAAATGGACCTCCGTACTGTGTAATAGTGTGTAGCTACATTCGAGTCATTGTTAATGGCCTACTGTCGGACCCCTTGAGGGTCAATCGTGGGGTACGTCAGGTTTGTGTCTTGTCACTTCTTTTCTATGTATCTTTCAGTGAATACCTTGCAAGAGCCTTTCAGGTTGAGCCTTTGTTTACACCTATTCACATACCTGGTGGATCTGGAGTCAAGTGCTTCCAGCATGCTGACAACGTCACATGCATCGTCTCTGATTTAGTTTCCTTCAGGACCTTCACTTGCACGTTCTCTACCTTTAAAAGGGCGAGCAAGAGGTGTCAGACTAAACCCCAACAAGATATAAGGACTCCGTCTATGTAAGTGGCGGTCGAAACAATTGCCCTTCACGACATCATGTGGAGACGACGCCATTAAAATATATTGCATCTGGTTTGGTTATCGTTCCCCTGAATTATATCACTGAAACCAGAAAGTAGACCTAGAGGAAGCGAGTTTGATTGATCTCAGCGATCGCCAAATAAGTCCGTTTGGAAAGGTAACAGTCATCAATCGGTTCATTTACCCTCTGTTGTGGCGCCCAAGTGCTGTCCTGGCTACTCCAGACAGTGTCGTGGTGCGACTAGCAGAAGTCGTATTTAAGTTTCTTTGGCCTGGGAAAAGGGAGCTTGTTGGAAGAACAAGCCTTTCTCTCTCAGAAGTGTCTCGAATACCTCAAAATTTAAAACTGGACTAAAGACTTACCTTTTCAACCTATAGTATTATCTCTCTTTTATTACATGTAAAGTGCACGTGAATGACTAGTCACATCGTGCGCTATATTAAGTCTAATATATATATATATATATATATATATATATATATATATATATATATATATATATATATATATATATATATATATATATATATATATATATATATATATATATATATATATATATATATATATATATATATATATATATATATATATATATATATATATATATATATATATATATATATAAGAAAAGTGGTGTCCCAGGATCCTAGGCGGGGGGGTAGAACCGCCTGCACTTTCCTCAAAAGCTCCGATTGCTCCTGATGAAGTGTGTTTTTACGCTTATTTGTCCGTTATGGGGGGAGGGGGGGGGGGCTATCATTCCGTTGAGTCTTCCTTACCCTTTTCAGCAATTGTGAAGGTTAAGGTGGCAAATCTTGATATAGCGCACATTACTGTAATGAAACACACTCAATGGAGCTTTACAAAGAACAAAAATCAAGAAAAAGATTTCCTAAAAAGATAAGTTTTCAAAGCATCCTTAAAAGAATCAATAGAAGATGACTGCCGAATATGAATCGGGAGGACATTCCAAAGCTTCGGACCAGCGACCATAAAAGAACGATCCGCAAAAGAACTGCGAGTGGTGAAGGAACGATAAAATAGCCTTCGCCTGCTGTGGGGATTATATCTCCAGATGTCAATTTTTTGCGGTTAGCTCACTTGCAGTGGACAACAAGTGGCTCGAGGTATAATGACATAATTTTCGCAGTTATAGAAAGTTATTCGTTTAAGCTGAACTTCATGGATAAGTGACATTAAACCGAAGTTTAAACCCAAAAAATCGGTCCAGGTTTGGTGGAATTATAATAAATTTTTAGCACGAAAACTATAACAGAACAATGGTCAGTTCTTGTCTTTCGTGTAGGGTAAATAAGCAAACAATCTCTTGTGGTTAAATGACGTCAAAAAATCAGGCAGTTCGTTCTCTGGTCGGCCAGTTCGTTCCGCCGTTTTTCAAGCTGACAGATTTTCTCATGCGTCTCTTGTAGGGTATAATTAACAAGTGGTCCAAGAAATTCTGAATTATATAAGTGGTCGAAGAGCATTACAAAAAAGCTGACATCAAAAATTATAAAATGGGCGACTACAAAAAAGGTGACCTTGATTATAAAAGTGGTCGATTTTATTTCAAAAGTGTTGACAAAAAAGTGGTTATTAGGCCTACTACAAAAGTGGTTTTAAAAATCATACTAAAATAGGAATATGCCAACAGTGGAGAGTTATGAAGGTGACAATTGCACTGTAATTAGTGTTTTACCATATCGATATCGATGGCTGCGTAATCAAAATCTAATAAGTTCTCGTTCAAATAGCAGCTTGGCAGTTGTCAATTACAAACTGGTATTTTTATCATATTTTAAAAGCTTTGCTGATGCCCAGGGTAAGTATATTGAAAAACAGATTGCCAAGTCTTCCAAGAAGCCTTAGTTGTTGCCCTTTTTCTAAATCGAATTCTAAGGTTAACAGGAAATTTCGTAGCTTACTTTGTTAAAATAAAATCGATGGCGTCATAATGTGCAGATGTGTTGTTACATTAATGATGTCTTGTTTTGCTATATTTGTTGTAATCTGTCACAATTATATGTGAAGCCTTCACAAGTTCATGTACATTTCATTTCAGAGAGATTCACACGCCACTTTCAGCTGTTGTTTTAATTTCTTGCTATCCCCGTTGGCAATCAGTTTAAAGCATATTGGACAAATTAAGGTTCGTTAAAAAATTAACTTAACTGCCAAGATCAGGGAATTTTTCAGAACATCAGTAAGGAAGAAGATCAGTTTTGTCTCATTTCTTAAAGTAAATGGGTAAAAACAAGCAATTTTTGGAGACCCTTAACATTTTAAACTTTTTTCTGCTTTAGCAAAAAAGAGTGCGTTTTACCAAACCTAGCTTAACGAACTAGAGTAATGTTTATTTGTGGCTGTCCTGTGATCCGTGTAACATTTACTAAAGACGTGATATCAAAGTGTTTTTTAAACGATAAACAAACAGCAATGCAAATAGCCACCTCAATTGTCAAACCCAAAACTAAAAATCATTTTCGCGTTATCTTCACATTATTTGCAAATTCAAGGTTCGATGATAGCATATAGTCGTGTTTAGAATTTTGTTCAGGGTTCACGTTGACGAATTCAATTTTTGTAAGGTTATCTAGTCACGTCTTCTTTGCAAGTTGAGTAAACAACTGAATACGTTTAAACCAGTTGTGAATTAATTGATTGAGCATGTACTTGTTTAACTGTTGATTCTTTGTAAAAGTAACTTTATTACAATAATGACTTAGCAGCCATGCTAGTCAAAGTCTTTCCATTCTGTCCTATGATTAGAAGTTAAAGGAAACAACATAACTCTCTCACTCCCTTTAACGGTAAATGTGAATTGATCAAGAAGATCTCTGTTAGCATAGTTGCTTTTGTTACAACCTTGGGCTAAACTTCAAAGAAGTCTTTCACAACAATGTTGGTCCTCTGGATTGCAGAGCTTGCATTTCTCCACTACAACCATTTCCAGCCAACATGCCTATTTCGGCCTCAACGGGGCATCAGCTGGGCTACTTGCTGGACTCAAGCTGGAGCCTATTTGTGTTTGTCAGGTGTTCGCAAGATGGGCTCAACTGGGCTAGCCTTACCAAGCTGATGACCAGCTAGAACCCGGCTAGCGCTTTAGCTGTTGGTAGAACAAAAGAAAACCCTCCTGTATGAAAAGGCACACACTTACCACGAATGCGGTTGGAAAAATGAAAAAAAAAAGAAAAAAAAAATTGACCGGCAAAAAGGTACTCACTAAAAAACGAGCACGAACGAATATTTGTAAAAAGAGTAAAAACTGGGCCAATTGAGGGATTTGAGGGATTTTAAAAAAGGTCAGTTCTAACATATAGGCCGTATGGAGCAAGAGTACCAAGCCTCATGATACCGGTTAGTCGGTTTTCAGCACTTAGGTTGTCATGGTCAGAACCTCGGCACATTACGGATGCCGTAACGGAGCCGAGCAAGATCGTTTTTCGACATTTCCCAGCCATAAAACTTTGAATTCTCATCAATACAGAATACAGATTTATACTCACATTCCCAGGAGTATTATCAGGGGACAAAGAATTAAACGAGAAAGTGTATTTACGAGCTCGGGTAACATTCCGTTCGTGTGGGAAGTATTGTTACGAGAGGACATCAGCTCACCAGTCACCAGATTGAATCCATCGACGAGCGAGTGAAGAGTTCTAGAAAGTGCAAGTTTCGGTGCTATCTCTCTAGCGTATTCAACGGGTGACCCCAGAGAAAATTAGCACAATTGCGAAAATGTACGGTCTACTGGAAAGTACTGTGTGACGTTATGGCCTGATAATATCCAACTAGGGCAACTGTCGGCTACTGCAAATCTCTCAGAAACCGAAAACATTCATACTATAGACGAATCCGATAAGCGCTTGTTTTAGTGACTGTAGGCCGTCATTAGTGGGGTCCATCAGCTTAAAACCGTCTTTATTTATTGTTTACATGAATTTCAAACCCTTATATCTAGTGAACTTGGAGAATTTAAGATGCAAATTAGTGTACAACCATCCATGATAGAGGTGAGCGAGGAAATCGAAAGACTTAAAGGCGATGGACCCCAGTTATGGCCGACTGAAATCAGACCATCACTTGCTGTCCGGATTCGTGTATAGGCGATTGCTTGCTGTTTCGAGAACTATCTGTCTCGCTTGTGTTTATGGGTTACTGTGCCCAGAACTTTCGCTGTTTGTTTTGTACGAGATCAGACGAGACGTTTCCATAAGAGTAAGTTCCGGAATTTTCTGGAAGAACTACCAGGCGTACCAGGCATGTTGGTCAAAATCAGATGCTTGAGTTCGCCTAAGTCTTTCTTGGTGGTAGTTTTGCCCCGAGTCGGATTGAAGGCGTTGGCGAAGCGGAGATGCCTTCCTAATTTGGTATGTTTGTGTACAACGAGGACACGTCAAGAGTGGCCAGAATTGTGTCCGACGGGAGATTTTTGATCTTCCCAATTTCGCGGATGAAGTCCGTGGTGTCCTGAACGTAGGAGGGAAGGGTTGGAACCAGGGGTTGGATAAGCAGGTCAACAAATTTTGAAATTTTTTCCGTTGCAGTCCCGTTGCCGGAAATAATGGGTCTGCCCGGACTACCCGTTTTGTGAATTTTGGGCAGAAAATAGAAACGGCCTGGTTTAGGATCTACCTGGAGGAGATTCGGGCCGGTTTCGGAGTCAATTGAGGAGTTGCGAACCATCTTTTTTGATGGCCGCCTCCACTTTTTTCGCAATTTCCGAAGTGGGATCTGAGTCTAGACGTCTGTAGTGGTCGGGATTGCCAAGTAATCTGAGGGCTTCCTCCCTGTAAAATTGAGTCCCCATTGCAACAATCGCAGAGCCTTTGTCCGCCGACTTGATAACAATATCATCACGATGCCGTAGACTTCGAATGGCCTGACGTTCACTTTTTGTGAGATTGTCGCGGAAATCTGGGGAAGGGGTGTGGTTTTTCACATCCTCTTCAATGGCCGAAATAAATGATTCCAGTTGCGGACAACGCCCCTTTGGTGGGTTCCAGGTGCTTTTTGGTTTAAATTGATACGATATATCGTTGTCCGGTGGAGAATTTAGGCCGTCTTCGTCAGCAAAATACTCCCGAAGGCGCAAGCGTCGGAAAAACGCTTTCATTTCTAGTGATAATTTCTGCGTGTCAGTCTGCCTTGGTTTGGGGCAGAAATTGAGTCCCTTCGAGAGAATTTTAGTTTCTCCTTCAGAAAGCTGACAAGATATGCTTACAACCGCGGTGGTGGCGGTGGAAGGCTCGGTAACCGGTTTGCGAATGAATCTGCGAGACCTGCTTTTCTGAAAATTTGAAATCACTTGATTTGAAGTGACAGTCACATGGTTTGAAGTGACATGATCTCTTTGAAACTTGCGTTGTTGCCTAGAATTTAGAGTACGAGAGAGTCGGAGACAGTCCTGGGAGATAAACCGAAGCTTGTTTTGAAGCTCGGATTTGGGAAGCTCCCTTTTTAGCTTCCTGGTTTTGGAATCAATTTGGTGATTGAGTTCATTGATGGTTTTATATATATATATATATATATATATATATATATATATATATATATATATATATATATATATATATATATATATATATATATATATATATATATATATATATATATATATATATATGATGATATGCAGTACACTTGAAGATATTTGCGAGTACATTAGCAGCATTTTTGGACGGAAATTAATTAAAAGTTTCGAAAATGGATTACTCAATGATATAGTGCAACCTCAAACATATAAATAGCTCTACCCATACTTCCTGACACTCTTAAAAATTCTGGGCAAAACGTGTTGGGCCGTTACAAACTGTGTAAACGTTGGGCGAAGTTTTGTTAAAGTTGGGCAAACAAAGCGATGGTTGGGCATGTGTTAGGTCATTGCCAATTAGTTGGGTATATGTCCATGTTGTATGCGAAATGAGCATACGCAATACTGCTAATATTCGGAAAGACCTGCTGGTCCGAGACAAAAGACAACAACGGCGGAAGAAATTGTAACGATAAAGCTTATTTTGTGTGGATTAGGTACCTTCAATAATACTTTTCCAGGTCTACACTAACGTGTTTCTTTCAAGGCAAAGTTTTAAATGTTTCTCGTTTATTTCTGTGAAGTGAAGGCAAACTGTCATGCAGTATGATGCACTCTCAATGACCTTTACAGACGCCATCTTGTTGTTTACGAGCAACGTTCCCTTCCTTTTGTTCTAGATTCCCAGGGCCCTTCCTGTTTCCCGTCACGTGTTACCAGTGGACGTGACATATCACATTACCGTAGCTCCACGTGCACGCTGTAACCCATATTTTCGAGGTGTGGCCAATTTTCTCCCCTGCAGCCTCCTAATTGGTCATTTATATAATAATAATTATTTTTATGGGTGCGTCATAAATTTTGACCAATCAGGGGGACTGCATGTGTTCAGAGCTCGCACGATTCACAAGACCGAGCCTGCGAGCTGGAGACTCGTGCGGGGAACCTCGAGACAGAAACATATAGCCTAGTCAACTTTGTAAATAATGTAAATATCGTAGTAATCATATTAGGCCGGTCGAATTAATTCAACTTAATCATCTTTTTGTGGAACTAAAAACATCAAATAAAAATTTTAAAATCAACTGAACTCTCCTATCTTTTTTCCGCCTGGAACTCGATCCCGTACCACTCAATATCCAACATAACATATGTCCAAAATTGAGGCGCAAAGCTGTAAAACGCACTGCAGATCCAAGGCTCAGCTTATGTTAGGCTTTCATATAGGGCTGGCTAACGTAAGGCTTACAACGTTATTGGGTCGAAAGTGTTAGTTTATAAACACTCAGGAATTCGTCGAAGTCCCTAACCAAAATAAAAAAGATATTTATTATAAGGCCGGTATAAATGCTATTTTTCAGTGTATTGTCACTTAGAAAACATTGAAATACCTTTGTGTACTTTGTTTGTCTCCATGAATTCGAAGTGACCAAATGTCCAACGTTTATCCAACTTTTACCCAACGTTGGGTTCGTATACCACTACATCAACATCTGGGTAAAGTTTGCTCCTAGGTTGAGTAAAATCTGTTGCCCAACAAAGGGGCAAAATAAATTACCCATAAAAGTAGACACTTTGCCAAATATATGGGTAAATACATTTGCTCATTTGTTGGTCACAATTTGCCCAGATGATGGTGTGGTGGTATTTCTGCAAAACGTTGGATAAAAGCTGGGTAAAAATTTGCCCAACATTTTTTAAAAGTGTAGCCATCCAGTTTTACCATTAAACTGAATGCATGAAAATCAGGGTTTCCCAACTTACGTCATGCCGTCCAGGATCCGGGGAAGGTTGTGTCTTGTCCTTCAGAAATGGTCTCTAGTACAAAATGCTTCAGTAAGCAGATTCATTGACAACTTTGTAAAACATCGTCTTATATGGCATGTGGTCAATCATTCCAGTTTTTTTATGGAACTGCACACTTACATTAAAGTGATATCATTTAAGTCCATTTGTTTGCTCTTGTGGTAACGCGCGAAATGTGATGTTACCCCCGAATATTTTACTCAACACCATTTTCGCCCAAAAATTTATCCATCTGTTCGATCAAAAGATGAACCAAAGTTCCCCATAAGCAATGATTTCATTTGTCCTTAGAATTCCGACAAAAGAGAGTAGCTTAAGAAACCTTGTCCATTTCACTCGTTTCATACAGCCCATTGCTGCAAAATGTTGAATAACCCTAATGCACATCTATTTATAAACGTTTAAGAATCACAGAAATGTTGGCTCTATTATACAATTGTTCAAATGGTGACCCCTTGATGACACAAGGCCTCCTCAAAAGTCTAACGTTTTGCTCATGTTTTCTGCTACAAAAATTAACAGAAAAAGTGTTAACTTTTTCCTTAGAGTTTAGACCTGAGCATTTCTTGTTCACAACGTTTCCATAACTTGACTCATGGTGACCGCACATGTCATTCACCTACACCCAAAACATCATGGACATGCTTGCCAAAATGCATGTACATTGTCGAGAATAAGCACGATGTATAGTATCTGATATTGAACTTGCATTGTTACCAGATTTTGACCACTGGTAACTCTTGATGACCTTTGACCTCCATCAAAACAACTCCGGTTTAATATTTTGGCAATCCCATCCACATACCAATATGACATCTGTCACTGTCATGACTTTATCGCGTTAATAATGTTTTCAGGTTTTGACACCTGCATGGTGATCCAAAGTGGCCTCGATCTCCATTAAACAGTTAGGGATGAATTTGGAGCATAATATGGCCTTTTAAATGAATTTTCCAGCAGACTTATGAGAAGATTTTGCCCACGTTCAAATCGTTTGAATAATTTAGCAAAGCGTGCGTACTCCCGATTTTAATCCGCTGCCTATTATTCCCTCTAAGCAAGTGTCGCACATTTTAGGTCCGCGGTGACTCATAGAAAAACCGTGATAAATTAATCATAAAACGCAATAAATCGTGATTTTACAGGCTGCTTTTATACATATGAGAGTTTAACCTAATGGTGAGAAGTGGTACTAAACATATATATATATATATATATATATATATATATATATATATATATATATATATATATATATATATATATATATATATATATATATATATATATATATATATATATATATATATATATATAAGGAAAAATGGAAAACAGAGTGTGCATATAGATCCAACGAATGATTTATTGAAACAGAAATTTTCGCCGCCTCCTGGCGGCTTTGTCAACTGTGTTATGGAAATCAACCGTTACATACAAACAAGATAGAGTTGAATGCGTACAGTACCGCGTAATATTAAAATAAGTTTGAAAAGTTGTAAAGTGACGTCATAATGATGATGATCGAAAAGTACGTAGTTACAAAGAACGCACGTTCTCACATAGTAATTAATACAAAGCGCGAACATCATAACCATGGCAAGCTTGATTAGCCAAAATAATGTAAAGTGACGAGACAATCTAAAATTGTAGTGTGCGTACCTAATTTCGTTGTTTGAATGGAAGCGTATGCACATATTCAAAACTCCATGGTAACTAAACAGTTTATCAAAGCGACAAGATGCGAGTGCGTGAGATATTTTCAAATAATAAAACTGTCTTACTGACAAATAAAAACTGTTGATATCTACTTAAAAAATAAAGCACTAAATTGTACATTACAAATAATATTAAATAAAGCATCCGAGTTTAAAAAAAAAAAAAAAAAACTTGGCGTAACTTTACAGAATGTGAGATGCTATATTAAATAGTAAAAAATTGAAGAAGCGGGAGTAAATGACAAGGTAGCACAGTTGTACAAAAGAAGGAAACAGAATTACTGAATTACTTGAAGAAACTGTATCCTGATAAATAAGAAAAATCTCTATTAAGACCTTGCCTGTGGCTATTAAGACGTAAAATTAGTTTGAGTTCGTGGCGCTTACGGTCTTCACTGCATCGGAACCTACCGAGGGCAATGGTAAACCTCAAGTCGTCACCTGTGTGCCCGCTACTCTGGAAATGTTCCGCAACTGGGAATCCGTTGGGATTCGCGTTACGAATGCTTTGTTTATGATTATTGAATCTCAATCTAAATTTCGTACTGGTTTCTCCAACGTAGCACACAGTCGGGCATTTGCTGCATGAGATAATATACACTACGTTGGAGGAATCGCAATTGTAAGGACCAGGGTGGACAGTTATACCATTAAAAGTAAGGGAGGCACCGGTCAACATGTGTTGACAAACCTGACAACGCGGCTTCTTACATAAAGTACATCTTACGTAAAGTTTTTTTTTTTTTTTTTTTTAAACTCGGATGCTTTGTTATTTAATATTATTTGTAATGTACAATTTAGTGCTTTATTTTTTAAGTAGATATGAACAGTTTTTATTTGTCAGTAAGACAGTTTTATTATTTGAAAATATCTCACGCACTCGCATCTTGTCGCTTTGATAAACTGTTTAGTTACCATGGAGTTTTGAATATGTGCATACGCTTCCATTCAAACAACGAAATTAGGTACGCACACTACAATTTTAGATTGTCTCGTCACTTTACATTATTTTGGCTAATCAAGCTTGCCATGGTTATGATGTTCGCGCTTTGTATTAATTACTATGTGAGAACGTGCGTTCTTTGTAACTACGTACTTTTCGATCATCATCATTATGACGTCACTTTACAACTTTTCAAACTTATTTTAATATTACGCGGTACTGTACGCATTCAACTCTATCTTGTTTGTATGTAACGGTTGATTTCCATAACACAGTTGACAAAGCCGCCAGGAGGCGGCGAAAATTTCTGTTTCAATAAATCATTCGTTGGATCTATATGCACACTCTGTTTTCCATTTTTCCTTATTTATTACGTCCAACACACGGAATTAATTAATGCTATATATATATATATATATATATATATATATATATATATAACATGTCAAAAGAAGAACATTGTTTTCCAGGCAAAATATGGGGGGGGGGGGGAATACCATGTAACAGAGATTATGCAAGTGACGTCAGAGCGTTTTGATTTGCCATACTGGATAGATCATGTATTGTTGTACAATGGACCCTGAATGGCAAAATAGCAGGACGCGCAACGCACTTCAAAAACAGCTTAAGACTTTTTCCTATTGTATTGATTGTCGTTTTGTTGGTATTATTTTTCTTGTTTTCTTAACGCATTGAATATATGGAATTTGCGCTGTATAAAAGCCTCAAGTTCAGAGTTGTCTTCGTTTGGGGCTTATAATCTGCCCCGAATATTATGCATATGTGTCCGGTGAGCAGCACGGGTTTTGGAATTTGGAGATCAAGTTTTAAAAAACAAAGCGATGCCATTGGCTCTTGCGTAACGCACAGATATTTGTTTTTTGTGTTATGAATCGTCTAAATTGGAGGTTTGCCCCTTCCAGTCAAAATCTCTTATAAAGCAAAATATCTTAAAACCCTATGGTCACCCTCTTGTCATTTCATCGATTACCTTGAAACTGTTCACTTGAAAATGCTTGTGGCACTGTACTAAAGCAATACGACACGATATAGAACAAGACTAGATGATTTATTTCAAATAAATCAATAATAAAAAAGAGAAATTTTAGGTTTCGCCAATTCTGCACCCATCAGTGTTCCCCATGAAAGACATATGACCATTACAGGTGTTCGGAGAGAGGAGGACAGAGTTTTATCATAGGTAGGAATGAAGCAGTGTTATATAAGCGTTTATGGGCTCCGGAAATAATGTTTGACCGCTAACAACCATTGACGTAGTCATTATGTTCTCCTTAAAATACTGACGGTAGGTTTGGCACCTTTCCCGAAGCACAGTTCCTATCAGAATTTTCTCCTTTACATGGTTGGCTATCATTCATTGATAATTAAATCGTCCATTCATCACACCAGGCGCACTGCTTTGGTGACGCTTGTAAAAAATTTACAAAGGACTTTACAAAGCATATTTTTTCAATTCAATTCAATTTATTTCTCATATGTACAACAATCATCAACAGAGGTATTATTTAACAAATACTAAAAACAAAGTACATATGATGGACACTAGAAAAACAATGCAGTTTATCAAGGCTAGTGACCATACAAACATAGACAAAAAGATGACAAAAGGAAAAGAGAAAAAAAATCTTGACAAATTGATGAGGTTTGAGACTTATAACTAAAAAGTTGCTAATGGTAACTACTTATAAGGTAAGATTTCAAATTCCTTTGAAAAGAATGGAGTGAAGGCACTCATTTAGTTCGTGTGTGAAAACAAACCGGCTTGTAGGTCTAATTACACAAAAAGATTGAGACAAACAGCCTATTCCCTGTGTGATGGTGAGAGAAGGCTTTTGTTACACGAAGCAGTCCTGGGGTCGGTGTTGTTTACTTTTGTCCCAGAATGTAAAGCTGTCCCAGAATGTAACGTTCGAGGTTCCATGTGGGTTCGTTTCAGCATGATGTGGTCAGTGGTTATCATTCTTTCAAGTATGTAGTTGTAACTCTTGTCGAAAGACAGATCGAAAAGACAGGTAACTAATAGTTGATGATTTTGTTAACATTTTACAGATGTTTCAAACAATGAACAGTAGTATTATCATGGAATGAATTGTTTCAGTTTGCAATGCTGTAGAGAAACTTTAGCAATAATTCCATGGGCGATATTTTAGAGTTTATTTACTCTAAGGTTTTTAACTTGGGTACTCACGATCGTAAATCTGAACAGCCTTCCAGAATTGAGTGACTCCAGTAGGAATTCCAGTCACACGATGCATGACTTATCCACTGGATGTGGTGCATAAGACCTTATCCAATGACATTGCTTCATCTTTTCACAAAGTATCTGATCGACACACTGGTTTTGCTCCGCTGTGAAATGATCTACCCACTGCCGCATTTGACCTGTTATGACAAAAAACGCTTGCATTTTGACACTTAACGATGGACAAATTTCAAGAACCATTATTCTATAGAATGTTTTAAAAGAACCTAAGCTTCCGTTTGGTGGTAGTTTCTTCCATTAAGTAACTTCATATGACACTCCCATGTCAGATGCCCTCATCGTTCTGGGTGCAAGTATTTTAACAAGGTCGATAAACACAGTACTGGGTTTGCTGAAGAGGTTCATCACCAACGTTGGTTCGAACTATCGTCCTGTAAAGTGTTTTAGTCAGAGAGGCACAACCTTTTTTTAATTTATCGAACATTTGAGAGTTATTCAAATGAACCTTCGTGCGATATATTAGACATTTCTAATTCAAAGGTTATTACTCCCTATTTTCGACAAATTTTCACACAGCATGAGCCAACACATAATTTTCCTTCGTTCTTGGATGGAGTTGGTATAACCCCATGCCGCAACCTCAGTCTGGTTATGGGTTTCAAACACTACCCTATATCCCTCCTTCAGCGTCTATATAAATAACAATCCCACCAACAATGATCTCATGCTTTTATGAATGATAAACAAGGTAGGGGTTTACATTTTATGAATAGTTTTCGGTTCTCCTACCCCATAACATATCGAGATATCATTGCTTATTTCGTATTTGATCTCTAAAGATAAGGTAATAACCATGGTCTAAACTGCTTTCGATAAGAAGGTAGCAATCGAATACCGATTAGTCTATGGGCCAATAATCGAAATCATCCCCCCCCCCTTAGCCACAATTTTTCACTGTGTTTTTCTGTTAGGTGGGATCCTTAGGCATCATATTCTGCTTGTTTGCCATTACACAAGTGGTGGGTGTGGCCAGGAAATCCAAAATGGCCGCCAAAATGGCCGCCATTTTGGATTTTCAGGTTTAAGGAAATGTTTCTCTTTCAGAAGGTCACATACCCCCAAACAAGGTGTCATATGAAAGCTGATAAAATTTACTCTCTAGTGATGTATAATTTTAGGGGGTTCGATGTAATATGAATGCCTAAAAATAGCAAAAAGTGTGACTTTTTTGCAATTTTTTACGGAAAATTGAAATTTTAATAAAATGTTCACTTCAGTATCTGATGATAGCTTTCATAGATGCATTTGATTTTTCCACAAATTAGCTCTTATGTAATATGTTTCACACCTGCAAAACGCAGGTGGATGGCATTTCTAATTCATGAGTTATGACCGTCCAAACATTCCAACCCTCGATTTCAGAATTTACCCAAAATGTGTTCTTCCATTGACTTACTGTACAAATTGGCTATTAACCGTGTATTCTATGACCCTTTGTAAATGTCTGGCCCCAGCTGTCCCTCAGAAACTCTTATCCACTGTGGTTCCCTTTCAATCTATCGTAACCTGAAAATCTGTCTTTAAAAAAGTGGTGAGCATGGCCATGAAGTCCAAAATGGCCGCCATTTTGGTCTTTCACAATTAGGGGACTATATTTTTACAGAAGGTCAAATACCCCTTGATTGAAATATGTAACCCCCGTTCCCTAGCCACACTACTTCATTTTGTTTTTTGGTTACAGTAAATAAGGGTATCAGTCAGCTTTTTTATTAGCCTAAGGCTTCTTTTTGCCTTTGATCTGATGTGAATGTAGGCCCAGCACCATTTTCATAGAAATGAGGGCAAGAATAACACCTTACAACTGTTTTCTGAAAACTCTGAAAAATGTCATATCTTGCCACCAAAATGTTTAAAAACAGCAAAGATTTTCCGCGAGAATGAGATTGAATCATCAGACCAGCTGGGCATACAAGAACGATGATTTATGCCAAAATCCAAGGGGAAGTCTCTTTTCTGGTTAACACCCCTGTTGGGTGAGCAATGAGAAGTTGCGATGTGCTTTGAGAGACTATCGAATTGCGTAACGACAGCCTTACAGAACGTTGCTACAAGCATCCGATTTTCACGTAAGTTATAACTGCTTCTTCTTAGTTCGCTGTTCATTTATGTTGAGTATGATATTTTCACCACTATATGTTGTCCACAACACGTTATAGTTTACTTAATGATAGCTTCAAAACTTCGATTACCAGTCGATGGTGTAGGCTAGGCTGAAATTTAATAGCCTAACGCACAAGTATAGGCTAAATTGCTAAGTATACTAGGGTAGGCCTTGCTGATAAAGTATTGGCATAGGCCTAGGCTTTAAGTAAGTTACCCTTGAGCTTTCTTTAAACATAAATTCGGGTAAAGGTTGAATGGTTGCCCCAAACTAATTTTTGGATATAGTTCACACGGCAATGAAGCCCAAAAGCTTGTGCCAATTTAGCTAGATCAGACTCACTTTTTTCTTGTTTTGACTTATTCTCAGAATTGGCTTTGTGGCACTCAAGTGAAAACATATATGCTTTAGTTGATAGGCAAATGATCTTTCTTACTAATCTGTAATTTTTAATTGATAATCCCTCTGAAAGAAGATTGACATAATGATGCAGACGAAGTTTAGTTTTGCGTGTGACCAGGGTGTGATATCCCATGTAGCAAGGCCTGTTACGCAAATAATATGGTACCTGAAAAGTTTCTTCAACAGCATCTTGTCGCGCGGTTACACGATTTATTCGAGCATAGAAATTCATAACCTCAGCAATTATATAAGAGTGTAATAGAATGGGTCAGCATGCAGCCTGGGTGAAACAAAAGCTGTCGTTTTGCTAGTAACGTACCTCTTTCACAGCAGGATGATTAACTGATTTTTTAATATTGCCACTTGCGAATAATCCTTAGTGTTTTTAAGAATTCGTTACTTAAGCTGAAGAAGTATTTTTAAAAATAAATTCCAGACATCAAATTTGAAACCATTATTATTTAAGTCTTTGGTTATTCTAAGTTTGAAAAGTGATTAATGTAAAAGTACACCTCTCGACAGACACTATTGCTGTTATAAATAAAACTAGTATCAAAGAGGTTTAAAATGCGTACATTTGCAAAATAATTGTACTACTTTGTCGATTGAAAACAGCTTTTTTCAATATTATTCTTGTAATGTATCGTTTCAGGTTACCGTAAACGATAGGCAAGACTTGGTTATTAATAGACTTGTGAAAATGGCAAACGAAACACCCCTAAGAATGGTGGCCAAAAAAAGGAAAAGAATAACCAAAAGTGATGTCAATCTAACTTGTATTATTCATTGCTGTAATGTGAAAAACTCTTCCAAAATCTCATCACTAACAGAAACAAGTTTCGGTAAAATCAAAGAAGTTTGTAGAATTCGCCCTAGACAAGACACAGACTTCGATATGTATGGCCACATAATTGAAAACATGCCAGATGTTTACCTGAACCACATGCACGGATATCACAGACTGTGTTACCAGAAGTTTACTAACATCTCAAAATTGTTGAAACATGCAGCAACCATTGACACTGATAGACTGTCCCAACATCAGTTGAAAAGAAGACGAGTGTCAGCTGATTCAAATGTACTCTTTCCGAATAATGAATGTCTAATTTGCAGCAAGCATAGGAAAAAGAGAAAAGGGAAAGAAGAACCTCTGACCAAGTGCGTAACATCATCTGCAAGCAGTCTTATAAAAGAAACAGCTTTAATAAAATGTGATTATGACATGCAAACAAAAGTCAATGAAACTGACCTTGTTGCAAGAGAAGCATATTATCACCGTTCATGTTACAAATTGTACACACAAGAAGATAGCCGGAATACAAGTCAAGCTCGAGGAGATGAAGATGCTAAAGAAAGTCAGTCAGCTCACGCAGCAGCATTTGAGTACATCTCAGAGTACATAAATGAGAGCATTATAGACAACTCAAATGTGGAACGAATTGGTATGATCAAAGAGAAATACTTACTCTTTTTGCTAAAACACCACCCACAGCATTATAACCCGAACTACAAAACGCACAAACTGAAAGAAAAGATAATTAGAAAGTTTGGCAGTAAAATTAAGTTTTGGCGACCAAACTATTGCAGTGATTTGATTTATTCAACATTTATTCAGCAAGGACAAGCTGTTGAAATTGCGTTTCAGGCTGCTGCATCAGAAAATAGGCGTTTGAAAGAAGCTGCCATGTTTTTGAGACGAACAATTCTGGCTGCAAAGGAAGAAGCTTTAGATATACCCTGGCCGCCACCCCCAGGTGATGAGCTCAAAGAATGGGACTCTCCACCAGAGCCGCTATTACACTTTCTTTCAGCGCTTCTTGGTGGAACAGAAACGGAGGCATTATCTCCTGATAAGTCACGAAGAGTATTGTCTATCGGTCGTGATGTAATATATGCTCTGACTAACGGCAAATGGATGACACCTAAGCATATACTGTTGGGTATTTCGATATGGCATCTGACTGGAAGAGCAGACGTAGTGAAAATATTGAACAGGTTTGGCCACTGTATATCCTATTCAAGGCTGCTGGAAATCCTTACTGCAATTTACGTGGCCATTAAAGACCACGACAGTCTCATTCCACCCGGTGTCAAGTCTGAAGGTAATGAAGTGATTCACTTTTGTTGGGATAACTTTGACCTCAATGAGGAGACTGCATCGGGAGCTGGAACAACTCACTCAACTCATGGTCTCGTGATTCAAGAAACAGTCATTGGTGAAGAGAATGGGGAAGCTGAGGATATACTCTCCATTCCCAGGACAAAGAAAAGATCTGTCACCCTTGACATAACAGTAATGGAGCCTTGTTATGTCAAAAAACATGCTGAGCCCAATCTTTCAGGCACAGTTTCTCGGCCGTTATTCTCAGAAGACCACACATTTGATATTAAGACATCTGACATGCTGTGGCTCTTGTGCAGGGCATTGCAAAAAGGATCAATGCAAACAGTACCAGGCTGGGGAGGGTGGATATCTCTCACGGGTGATAAACATGATGAAAGAAAAACAACTGTGGAGTACATGCCTCCAATAAATGCCCCAGTCACTGAAAATGCTACTGTTATGCATGTCTTAAAAATCTCGCAAGAGGCATCTGCTGCTGTTGGACAGGACTACACATTTGTAACATTCGATCTAGCTGCTGCAAAAAAGGCGTACGAAATTTTATGGACATATCCAGATCGATTTCGCAACGTTATAATTCGACTTGGTGCATTTCACATGGCATGCACATATATAGCTGCTTTAGGAAAGTATATGAAAGGGAGTGGCTTTGAGGAAGTGTTAATTGAATCTGCAGTTTGTGCCAGTGGGTCGATCGAAAGAGTCATGGATGGAAAACACTATAACAGAGCCAGATATGTTATAAGAACATCTCTTGAAGCTCTGGAAAGATTGTTGTTGGCTTCATTCCAAAAAGAAGAAGGTCAAGTCATTAGTGAGGGCCAAATGAGATTGATGTCTACTTTGGCAAAAACACCAAGCTTGGAGAATGTGTGTGCTGTCAAGGAAGACCCCAGGTGGAGGGAATGGTTGCAAAAGTATGAGGGGTACAAGACCAAGTTACGTTCTGGAGAAAGAGGTAAAACTGCCCAGTTCTGGATAGGCTATATGGAAAAGGCATGGCTTCTGATGCGTTTCTTGAGGGCCACTAAAGTAAATGATGTCAACCTTCACATTGCTTGTCTACATGAAATGTGTCCTCTCTTCTTCAGTCAAGAGAAGCCAAATTATGCAAGGTATACATCTGTTTATTTGAACATTCTTCTCAACCTTCCACACACACATCCCGGTGCAACAGAACTTTTAAAGAAAAATGGAATGAGTGTAAACAGGTCTTCAATCCCTAACTCTCGAAATGCTGTGGACATAACAATAGAACAGACGTACAACCGCCATGCCAGCGGACATGGTCCTGGAATCATTGGCTTCAGTCGCAATTTGGCAGCTTATCACAGTTGGAGTAGCACTCGGCATGCACGTGCTGGTTATCTGCAGGTAGGCATTACGTTTTAAAGTAAGAGTTATACAATGAACATGTATACTACACGAGGTAAAATCAAAGGACCGGCTATACTCTTTTGATTAAGTTGTAGAAATTCGCGCAAATTAAAAAAGTTCTGTTGGAAACCACCCATATTCGAAAACGCAATTGCAAACTAAATATTTGTAAACAAGACTCAACATGGTCTTCTGTAATCTTTATATAAAGTAATCCTAAATTGGATGAAAACCTTTTACTTTTATACATAAAAATCCATACGTTTCTGAAGACTGACTGCAAAACACTGCATATCCTTATATCCTTTATATTTTACATATCAATTGTGTTTACTTCACTTACCTGTTTGCATTCATTCCAGGCAACACTTGAATCTGTTGGTGCTGTTGATGAGGAGATGAACAACCACAAAGATGTCAACCCATCACAGATTGCACAAGGAGAATGTGCAGTTATCAACATGATGAATGCCTTTGAGAACTTCACAAACCCTTTCAATATTCCTGATGTTGACAAGCTGTACTGCATTTCATCAGGGAAACCAGTTCCAGAAGATATAGCTGCTGATATACTCACTGTTGATACTCATGGCATCAATGCTTACAAGACTTTTGTACGAGAGAGACTAATACAGAAGACGGTTGGAATTCATGCGCCAATTAAAAGACTCAAGTTGAAGACATTTGCATCAATGGCTTTGAAAGTATCCGTGAAAAGCTCTATGAAAAAAACAAAGGAACTTGTAGCAGAAAGAAACGTATTTAGCCAGTTGATACTCCTTGCAATGAATCACAACCTGTGTATGGAAAAGGTATTATCATACCCACTTGGACCCGTACCCTGGAGCTTTGCCACTGCTGATGGAGCACCAGTTAAGACAGACAAGGCAAAACTAATGCACAAGCTGGAAGAAGGCAATACAATGACAAACAGACCACATTCTGCTATTCATGTTATTGATGGAAATGCGATGTTCCAAGCGCTCTCTCAAATCCCAGAAACATTTGGTGAGTTAGCCCAGCGTATTTTTGCACAACTTCCGAACGCTACTCGTGTGGACTTTGTAACAGACACATACCAGCAACAGAGTATCAAGAACATTGAAAGGGAGCGCCGTGGGACATCACAAGAATTCCTCATACATGGATATCTCACAAAAGTACCAAGTAACTACAAACAGTTCTTGGCAAACAGTTCTAACAAAGCACAGCTTATCCGTCTAATCTTGGATGAGTGGAAGAAGGACAAGTATGCACCGAAGCTAAAGGGACGACAAGTGATGTTCGTGTGTGAAGAGAACTGTTGGAGCCTCACAAGCAGAGATGGACACTCTACTATAGCAGAAGAGGTTCCAGTCTTGCGATCAAAACAGGTGTGTACCGAATTTGAACCAATCAAATAAACTAATTCTTACCAGGTTAAATCTCACTTGACAGTATTTTTATTACAGTTCTTTATTACTGGACCTTAACTTTCATGTTAGCTTTGCTACTTTCAAAGTCAAACGCAAATGAAACCTCTTGTTTGATGACGGCTCCCTTTGCGTTTCAGAAAGTTGAAATAATGAGTGGCCTTTTTCATATCTTTTTTATACCATGCATGTAGATGGAATTTTTTCATAATAATGAATCTTTTCAAGCATTACTTTGATCTTTTTCAGGAAGAGGCAGACACCCGAATGATTCTTCACTGTTTTCACATTGCAACTCAGTGCAGTAATGTGAGTGCTATAATTGTTCGTTCACCTGACACAGACGTGTTCCTGTTGATGATGAAGTTTTCCCAAAAACTCCCGATACCACTTATAATGGACACTGGTGTAGGAGACAAGCGACGTTTGATTGATATCACATCAGCATGTAAGAGCATTGGCAATGACATGTGTAACGCATTACTCTCCTTGCATGCCTTTACTGGCTGTGATACCGTAAGTTCGTTCATGCGCAAAGGTAAAGTTGGACCTCTGCGTGTGCTGAAAAATAATCCACAGTACATTCCTGTTTTCACTAGTTTAGGTACAACCACTTCACCAACTCCACAACAATTTGATGATCTGGAAGCGTTCACATGCCTGTTATACGGTGCGAGGTCAGGTATCAAGAACATCAACAAGCTTCGCTTCACTATGTTTATGACACGCTACACACCTCAAAACCAGCTATTATCTAGTGAGAGTGGCATCGACCTAAGCTTACTTCCACCCTGCAGATCATCGTTGCGAATGCATGTTTTACGTGCTAATTATCAGGCTTTCATCTGGAACCAAGCAAATCTGGCATTCCCGGAACTACCAAAACCATACAATGGTCATGGCTGGGTTTTAAAAGATGAAAAATTGCAGTACCAATGGACAGAAGAAGAACTCCTTCCAACTGAATTGGTGGATCTAGTACTGGAGCAGAATGATGAAGGAGAGAACACTAGTGATGATGACTGCTACGACATTCATGATGACATTTTAGATGAAGAAGAGGAGAGTGATGACATCTAAATATGTTACACTTTAATCACATCCTATGCTTTACTTTTGACAAGGGTGTTTTATACACACTAACAGGTATGGGTCATTGTACTTTTGGTTCTGCTAGTTACACAGATGTTACACTTCTTTTGTAATTTTTCCTTCATGTTATTGCAATAATAACGACCCCACTTCGCGTGATCGATGATCCAAATGATTCAGATCTTGATTGGGAAATTATGGGAAGTTTGTAATCTTTCTATTTTTATTGGATAGAAATGAATTATTTAATAGCATTTCAGTTTCTTCCTAGTTCTTGCGATGTATATCATTATATCCTATTTGAGGTTCTCGATGGTATGCATTCCGTGCTAAAGTGGTGCAAGAGGGGGCATTTCATCCTTGCCCCATCAATTGCCCCTCCCTCACGTTAGATCAGTAAGGGGTCAGGTGAACGGAAGAAGTAAGTAATAAATTTCTCCTGAGATTTAATTTTTTCCAGACACATGATAACCTTTTTTAAAGCTTGTCAGGGTTTCGGCCAAGTGGACTCACCCGCAGGAACGGGTGCTTCTGGTTATGTTTCGTGCTGTACCCCAAAACTGTTGCCTCATCATTCTTCTATGATTTTCATTTACCCCAAACCAATTTTGAAATTCTGGCGCCACCTCTGACAATATGTGAACTAATAAAAAGTGCATAACTCCTCGTTACTGAAAAAGGCGAAATGGCCGCCATTTTGAACAATTTCATGGCCACACCAAGTCACCAACATTTTATTTGATGGCATACATTTTGAAACTGATAGCTGAAAACCTTGAGTACCATTAAACAGAAGTGGGTGAGAACGTCTAAGGCAAAGAGGACAGCGAAATACACAGGCTCATTATCTGCATAATTTATTTCCCATTTGTATAGTTAGTCCATAGAAGAAACATTTTTAGTAACTGCTGAAACTGTGGGTCTAAACCTTTTAATGATCAAAACTCACGAATTATGTGTGCTATCTGTCGGAGTTTTGCCAGTATTGCATTTATTATATAGGAGCAAACCTGTGGAGAAAATGTTTTGAAGCAATGAAAACTATGATAAGATATAGAGATACCTTTATATTAAAATGTTGTAAAAAATAGCAAAAATCATATTTTTTGCTATTTTTAGACATCTGTGTGATTGCAAATCCCCTATAACTGTAAATCACTGGAAAGACTATCTAACCAGCTTTCAAATGACACCTTGTTTAGCAGTATGTGATACTCCGACAGGAAGACAACGTGTTAAACATGAGAATCCAAAATGGCGGCCATTTTGGACTTCATGGCCGTGCTCACCACTTTTTTAAAGACAGATTTTCAGGTTACGATAGACTGAAAGGGAAACACAGTAGATAAGAGTTTCTGAGGGACAGCTGGGGCCAGACATTTACAAAGGGTCATAGAATACACGGTTAATAGCCAATTTGTACAGTAAGTCAATGGAAGAACACATTTTGGGTAAATTCTGAAATCGAGGGTTGGAATGTTTGGACGGTCATAACTCATGAATTAGAAATGCCATCCACCTGCGTTTTGCAGGTGTTAAACATATTACATAAGAGCTAATTTGTGGAAAAAATCAAATGCATCTATGAAAGCTATCATGAGATACTGAAGTGAACATTTTATTAAAATTTCAATTTTCCGTAAAATATTGCAAAAAAATCACACTTTTTGCTATTTTTAGGCATTCATATTACATCGAACCCCCTAAAATTATACATCACTAGAGAGTAAATTTTATCAGCTTTCATATGACACCTTGGTTGGGGGTATGTGACCTTCTGACAGAGAAACAGCTCCTTAAACCTGAAAATCCAAAATGGCGGCCATTTTGGCGGCCATTTTGGATTTCCTGGCCACACCCACCACTTGTGTAATGGCAAACAAGCAGAATATGATGCCTAAGGATCCCACCTAACAGAAAAACACAGTGAAAAATTGTGGCTAAGGGGGGGGGGGGATGATTTCGACTATTGGCCCATAGACTAGATGTGGAGGAGGAAACTTTTGAAATAAACGTTTTAAGGTCATGGAGAAAAATTAAGGGATAAATTTCACACGACATGATCTCTGTTTGATTTTTAACCAGACCACAGACATTAACAAGAACAGGGGAGTTTTTACCTTTTTTTACAAATAACCCCGTATCAAGGGCGTTTTTGCCAAGCAGTTCATTCTGTTCCTGGTCTTTCTGGAATGACTTTTTCATAGAATTCAAAGATGCACCCTCAACCACCCGGCTTACAGCAGCATCATCCAGACGTCTTCCGACGAAGGACGCAACTTTTCGTACAATCGCGGATAAGTCCTTTGTTAAGAGGAATTAAAAAAAAAAGGATAATCAAAATCCTAAAATCAATAGTATTGCAGCTATTGTGATGCCCAACCCTAGGAGAGGATACAAACGTTGCATTACAAAGGAAACAGCCAATCAAAAACACCTTACGAAACGGTGTGCATCCACCCGCGAGATAGCGTCCCCCAATGTTGGGGGGGGGGTGGTCAGAATGAATATATAGGCCTACTTTAATAATTTATGAGAATGGTAACCTTGAACTTTCAGCAGGCCCGAACATTTTTCGGTTGACATTATCCTCCTGAACTGACTGTCCACCACCCGTGGACGCCATTTGCAGCTATCCACATATGGATCAATATAAACAAGATTCATTTTCTTTGTATAGCCAGGATAATTATAGTAACCCATTTTCTGATAGAATCTACACAGTACTGAAGGATGAAGTTTGCTGGGCTTTTAGGGACACGTTAAAAAGGAGTTCAGGATAACGAACTATACCAAATTTCTACCTCATCATTCTTTTAATATTTTTTCAGAAAGAGGCTTAAAGGTATAAGTTCGTTGGTAACAAATATTTCTTTCCATCCCTTATTGAAAATGTTTGCCAGGGAGAAAAAGAATATTAATAAATTATTCTTCAAAGTTCCAATTACAACTACAAAGAGAGATATATATTTGAATTAAAAAGCTAACGCTAAAGCTACCTTAAACATCATTCTAATGAATACCAAACTCTGCCTAAAGGGGGATTTAATCTCCCTTGACAACCAAATATCACATAGTCATTCATATTTCAACTTTTTTCGTCGGGATAAGTCTGACAGTGATGGAGATAGTTGCTATTTCACGCAGCCTATTCCATTTCGTGTTGGCTCTGTTGTATGAAGGTAAGCAGATTGGAATGGTCAAAAGTGCTTAAATTTGGAAGAAAGCTCCGCAACGTTTTCGGGTGTGTACCCAGGGGGAAAATAATAGGGGTAAGTTCACACTTGTCCGGCAACGGCAACGGAAAAAAATATCACACACATGGGCGTCCGCAGAAATTTTAACAAGGGGGGCAAAGTCATTCATGGAAGATTGAATCGTGTACACTATCTAAGCGGAGCGCCACCATCTCTTGGCGCGGAGCGTACAAGAAAATTTTGGGTCTTACAAACCCTCCAGATGACCGGAAACGACACTTAGCGAGTGTTATAAGCTGCATGTACCCAACCCTGAAACAGGAATTTCATGTCTGTAGTTTTTAGTTTTTTGAATTTTCAAAGTAAAAAATTGTTGAAGGGAAATCTGCCTCTCGGTGACAGCCTTGCACGCCTGTGCATGATAAAACCTGCAACTGTAGAACAGCCTATATAGGCCTTT
Organism: Holothuria scabra; assembly: GCA_037179385.1. NCBI lineage: Eukaryota > Metazoa > Echinodermata > Holothuroidea > Aspidochirotida > Holothuriidae > Holothuria > Holothuria scabra. The sequence goes on from CM074200.1 coordinate 4,688,485, forward strand.
ATCCCTTACCAATTATGAATCATCCCCCCCCCCCTTTTCCATAGTCACCTTGTATATCTCGGATACATCTGCGCGTGGCCACTTGATATCAACACTGGACCAAACCAAGACCCAACGCATTCATCAATAGTCGGATGCCATCCATATGTACACTACATACCTGACAACTAGTACAATTTTAGCATAGCTTTTACAATTACAAATTTCCAATATATCACGAATGATGTTCCCCAAATTACGATTTCACTATTCAGTATACCATCCTCTGTTTTCCTATTCCTGGTCAAATGTCCGCATATTTCAGAAGAGACTGGCGCTGTGAGTGAGGATATTTTTAATTAATTTTTTTTAATTAATTTTTTCACAAGTTTGATTTTCCGGGGGGGGGGTGGCAAGTGCCCCCTTGCCCCCCCCCCTTGCGGACGCCCATGATTGCACACAATAGAAAGTTAAAGACTGTTCACACTAGCACGCCAACGGCAACGTGGCAATCCGGTAAAAATGCACCCGGCAGTTTTCGTAAAAAAAAGTTATCGCACATGGAGCAATTCAACGCCATTTGCTTTACGACAAAAAAAAAAAAAAAAAAAAAAAAACCTGCCGACTTCAATGTGTGCAAATTTCTGTCTGTATGACCGGCGGGAGCCAACGGTACGGGCCGGGGACGTTCTGTGATATCCCGCCGAAAACAGTGCACAAAATGTTTGGGTCCGTAAAACTACAAGATCTGATATATCTGCCGAGGTTATAGAAAAACTTGTCATTCTTGTCCAAAATGAATCATTCATATACGACTACAATGAAAAAGTAAAATTATTTATTAACGTGCAGGAAAAATAGCAAAGGAAATGGGAAATGGAAACTATTCATAACATTTACGTTTATAGCAGGAACTGTTTGTAGTATTGCCAAAGGTGTCAATCATATTTTTTATTTTTTTTTCATGATCTATCGTATGCCAGGTTAAAAATAATACCTGATTAGGCTATAAATTATTTCCTCTTGAGGGCACACTTATATTGCATTGCAATGTTTATTGAAGGAACATGTGTCCCTCTTTTTCCACACACAATTTTGGAGTTGAAACCAAGTTAAAAATAATACCTGATTAGGCTATGAATTATTTCCTCTTGAGGGCACACTTATATTGCATTGCAATGTTTATTGAAGGAACATGGGTCCCTCTTTTTCCACACACAATTTTGGAGTTGAAACCAACGTTGAAACCAAGTGAACGACAAACGGGACATGTCCAAAGGAGTAGGATCGCAATTAGGCGATACAATGCTGCAAACGATAAAGATAGATGCAAACAAAATACAGCAAAAACTACTTCGCCAAGCTTTCAAACTCTACACGAGTCCTTTTTCAAGGCTATACAGTAAGGAAATAATAACAGAAAGATCCAAAATAAGAGAGGGCGAAGTAGTTTTTGCTGTATTTTGTTTGCATCTATATATATATATATATAAGTATATGATTATGAATATAAAAATATATTTATTTATATATATATATATATATATAATTGCAAGAAATTGCTTTGGTCCAAAACCTAACTGGTGCCAAGTCATAATAATATAGAGTGAGGAAACAGAAAAATAAAAACTCGGCAAACGTAGCTTCGCGTTACTCAAATATTAAGATTTAGTCAATCTTTCGGCCAGTATGTATCGGCCTTCTTCAGGATACTATATAGGACAGAAGGGAGAAGGGAAAACTTAGTATTTACAGTAGCAAAAATAGAGAAAATGACTAAAAAACGGGGGGTAATTGTGAACAAATTACATTACACTTAACTAACCAGAACAGATTACTAATGCAAAAAAACACCTTTCTACGTACACATTTTTGGTAATTCAGTGTTCAAAGTGATTCTACAGTAACACAACGAACATCAAAACAATCGGATTAACTTAAACAAAGAGAATTGGTAACTTACGGAAGTGCGCAGTGTAAATTGGTGAAACCGCTGTTGCGACTGGTGACGCAGTGTGTCATTTGAATTTATTTATCTACCTTGATACTATTCGGGCTTAGGGTTTTTAGTTTTTCAATCCAGAACGATTCTCAGTGTAGAATTGTAGTGTGTGATCTTTCTGTGATGAGTTCAATGCCAGTAAGTGTGACATTGTCTATGAAATGCGACGGGGAATTAAAGTGTATTGCGTAAGGTAGTTGTTTTGAGCTTGTTTTGTTAAAATTAATGATTTCTGATCTCGTATTACTAAATCGTGCGTAAAGAGTAGTTTCTGTTTTGCCTACGTATTGTTTATTGCAGGCTGTGCAAGTAATTAAGTAAATTATCCATTCTGATTTGCAATCAATGTGTGATGTGATTGGAAAAGTTTGTCACGTTTTAGTGCTAGAAAATTTATCTGTCTGTTTAATATATTTATGGAGCATACAGCGGTTGGATATATATATATATATAAATACATATATACATATATATATATAGGTATATATCTATATATATATATATATATATATATATATATATATATATATATATATATATATATATATATATATATAAACCAAATGGAAAAGCACCACACCAGTAAAAACATAAAACAAATAGTAAAAACTGGTAAAACAAGAGCATATATTTAGCTTTCAGGACCACCGGCCCCTTCCTCAGAAACGTGTTTAGACAACTAAAAGGCAAAACGAAAAACAGACACTATAAAACGGATGAAAGGGAAAAGCACTTACTAGAAATCTAAAAACAGACCCAACCCAACACAAAAGATAAAATGTAAAAACTAGGACCCTAACAAAGGAGATAAAAGCTAAGTAGAAGCAGGAGACATAAAAGGGGATAAAAAGGCGGCTACAGTCTACGAGCACGTCGTTTTTTGGCTTGACAGTTAAAACCGTCATTTATGTTGAGACCCTTTGGGTAGACACAATCCAAATTCCAAATCCACTCCCTCTCCTTTTTATCCAAAAGATTATCCCTATCCGAATTGCGAGAAGAATGCACTACATCTAAAATTTGAAAATAGAACTTGGTAGGTGAATGTTCCTTGAGATGCTTGTAAAGCTCTGTGCAATGTTTAAAATCAGAACCACCCTTAACACATTTTGAAAGATCTGACTTATGAGCATTCATACGGATTCTAAAGTTATTAGTTTGACCCACATACTGATAATTACAAGTCGGACAAAAGATACAATAAATAACCAATGTAGCATCACAAGAAGTATTAAAATTTCTGCACTTGAACTTTCTACCAGAAGAAGTACTGACAATAAAATTATTACAAATAAGCAGACCGCACAACTGACAAGGTTTGGTCTTGTTCTTATTACAAGGTGCGCAGGGGGTCCCCCGACTGGGAGGAGTTTTAAGTTTAGCCCGGACTAATAATTTTTTGAGATTGGGGGGTTGACGGAAGCTAACAACAGGGGGGTGAGGAATAACACGCTTCATTAGTGAAGAACAATGGAGAAGAGACATATTTTTATGTAAAATGCCGCTAATATCAGGTAACCCCGGATGGTAGTCAATGCCCTACTGCCTAATGCCCTACGCAGAATTCAAGGAACCAGCAGAAAGGAAGCCTTGGAGAAAAAGAGCAAATCTGGTACCAATCTACGTATTCCTTTAGCAATAGCTTTATTGTCAAACAAAGATTCTCCTGCATTTCCTCAAATGTAGTGTATATTTTAACTTGTGGGAGATGTAACTCGTTGTATGTCGGAGATACCAAGCGCCGCCTCGCGGATCGAGTCACCGAGCACCTTAGGTCCATCAAACAGAATCTCCATGGATACCCGGTGGCTGCACATTTTAATCCCCCTTCACCTTGTTCTATACAGCATTTAACCGTTACGGCAGCTGTAATGTGCCGAGGCTCCGATCGTGACCGCCTTAGTGCTGAAAACCGACTGATCATGAGGCTAGGTACACTAGCTCCTCACGGCCTTAACGTTAGAATTGACCTTTTGTAATATTCACCCCTTTTTGAGCCAGTTTTTACTCCTTTTACACTTACCCGTTCGTGCTCATTTTTTACTGCGTAGCCCTAATTATTATTTTTTCCGGACCTAGTTTTTGTCTACTTTTCCCCCTTTTTCCGACCGTGTTCGATTTGTACGTGCACTTTTCTCATCCAGGACGCCCTTTCTTTTTTTTTTTTGATTGGTGTTTCATCCTTCGCACTCATGTTTTCTGACAGTCACTTTCGTTCGGTTCTGTTTTCACAGCGATCGCTTCGGATTTGATGTTTGTCGTGTCCAATTGTTACTGTTGGTTGTTCAGTTTGGTTTTTGCCACCTGATGAAGGGTTTATACCCGAAACGTCGTGGAGTTTTCCGCAAACTTTTAAGCACTTTTTACTACCTCTTTTCGACCTATATATATATATATAATATATATATATATATATCGTCTAATTTTTATTTCATTTTCCCGTGAATCAAACCATACCTTCTTCATGTCCTCAAAAGAAATAGCTAGGAAATTGGCGTCATCTTTACATTTGTAGTACCCTGTCACGTGATCAAACCAGTTTCCGTATTGAACTGGGAGAGAATTAGATAAAAACAAAGTGTTTATACTTTTGTAAAGGAGGCTTGCCTCTTTGTGACTTTAAACAACTTGGTACTATAATCTTAAATGCAATGATTTTTTTCGGAGTCATTTCATTATTGAGCAAAAGATAATGATATGTTATAAGAAAAGAGCCCGTTCCCTATCACGGCTGGCTCGACTTGAAGCAATTGGTTAGAAACTGGGCCGTAAAACTACCTAACCTTTCATGGACGTTTGTCACAATCAATGGGGAGTATAGTTACGAAATATGTTTGAACTTGAAAGATGATCTATTGTCTCATGAAACTGCAATAAAACTATGCCGCATTCAGGATGACGTCATAGAAAATCCTTTTCTCGACTTCAATTCCTAACTGATTGGATGCACCGGGGAGCTCAGAGCCCACTGGTTGCACCGTCGATATTGCGAACGTTTTCGTCGTGACAATATTTAGATATATGGTTAGTATCGAATCGGTTCGTCGCACTCGAAGACGAGACAAGGACATGCTGTGACATCAATCCGTCTTACGGTTTTCATTGTATTTTTGGAAGACGACAGATCATGCAATTTTAGAATTTTCATTTTAAACTTCAGCTTTAAAAGGCCTATTTGCGATAGGAAAGTGAAGCTAAATATCGTGGGCATATTCCGCAGCCCCAACCTACAGAGGCTGTCACGTCTTGCGACCCGTGTGATGTAATGTTTTCCTCCAACATGACATTACGTGACGTTAATACTTTAGTTCAAGCAATATTCAAATTGCCTTACTCACACTTCCCAGAGATAAATAAATCGAAGAAGTCGGTAAACCGCTGCTGTGAATGCACTACCTTCTCCCCGGAGCACATTTCCAAAATTTTCTACATAAAATGGTAGTAAGAAACAATAACATCCTTGGGATGGCCTTAGACGTAAATTAACTGCAATGAGAAATTATTTACGTGTTTGAAATGAGACAACCGTAGAACAAAACTAGAGTAAATGTAGGTGATGCCACTCGTCGAGTTAGTAAGTTAGATGGAGTTTTACGTCCCAGTTTCCAATTCATTGTACATGCTAAGCACCAGTGGCGTAGCTAGGATTTTTTACATGGGGGGGGGGGGGGCAATGGGGGCTGGACACTTGCGTAGGGGAGATGGAGTTTACTTTCTAAGCGTAGCGCCACCACCAGTTGACGCGGAGAGTGCCCCCCAAAATTGGATTTTAACACCTCCCAGCTGGCTGGAAATGGCATTCTCCAGGTTTACTTGTCCTTAATTCTGGTGAGAAAAATTAGTGATTTTTCTAAGATTTAAACGCATTTTGAGAAATGGATTAGCTCAGTTCATCACTGCACTGGACTGTGGATCCTAGGATTGCAAATCCGGAATTCTGCTGTATGTTGCAAGCAGCTTTTCCAGCGCACGCCTGAGCAAGTTATTTCCATAGGCGTAGGGGAGCATTTCAGTTTGAGGGCAGAAGATTTTTGCACGAAAAATGTAATTCTGCCCGTAAGACAATCAAAGCGGAGCGCTACCACTGGTTGGCGCGGAGCGTCCAGGAAATTTGAAAATTCGTACCTCTCAGACAGTCGAAAATCACATTTCCCATGCTTTAAAGGGGGTCCAAGCAGTCAAGCACCATTGGTTGGCGCGAAGCGTACAGAAAACTTCAAAATACCCGACCCATCTGACAGTTGAAAATGGCATTTCCCGGGATTATAGGGGGATGTAAGCAGTCAGTGGCGTAGCCACGGGGGGGGGGGGGGCTAGGCCCCCCAGATTTTCTTCAGGCTCCCCCCAGATTTTTTGCGTCCTGATAAAGTAATTGAAAAAAAAAACAGTAAATAAATAAAATGTGTATTAATTAAAAAAAAAAAACCTGGATGAATGTGTATAAAACACATTTTTTGCGCACGTATGAAATCAAGTAATAACTTAAAAATGCCTACTTTCACGAAATTAGATACCGTTTGTGATCTGCACTGTCATTTATTGCATTTCACTTCGACGATGAAACGAAAGTCTCGACGACAAACTTTAATGTGACGTTGTTAGGTCAAGACCCTTTCTGCCTTTCGGATGGCTGATTGATTTACTGCAAATAAGGCAGTCGCACACTGGAGACCACACTTACAAGACCATTCCTATACTTTATCATACACGAAATGTGCCGTAAGCAGTTAAGTGTAAGGTACTGCCTTCGGATTATTCTTCCCTTTCATCCTTAACAAGTAGGCCTTTGTCGTGCCTCTCTCCTGCCCATGACAAGTGCCACTGTAGGACGATTTTTTCGACAAGTCCTCTTTTTTACTAGTTGGCACCGACGTCCTGGGGATTGTAAAATGTCTACAAGGTCCGGATTTCATGTGTTTCCCACATGATCCATACTTCTGCTCTGCGGTTCAATTATTTTGAGAGATTTATTCGTATTTTAATTTTGACAACGTAATGTACCGATGAACAAATACTGCACCATTTGGCACATTGTTTCTTTGGTAGTATGTATGTCTCTTGTAAAATCTCTACAAAAACTAAAAATATTTTGATATTTTTCATGCTCCCCAAAAAGGGAAAATCCTAAAACTTAAGACTATAGTCAGTTCAAAGTTTTGCCAAACATAACACCATTTTGCATCTAGGAAATCTAACGCAGAGAAAGTTTCTCAGAGGGAGGCACAACTACTGTTGGTTTTCCTGTTAAAGGGTAAGGTACTGCCATAGGTAAGCTGAAATCCATTCAGATATTGCCGCATTTGCGGCTGGGTACATCCAGTTTAAAACACGCGGGAAGCCGTTTCCGGCCATCTGGAGGGGTTTGAAAGCCCCAAATTTTCTTGTACGCTCCGCGCCAACTGATGGTGGCGCTCCGCTTTCAAATATTGTCGCATTTGCGATCTACTTCCTTCTGAAGTTAACAATTTTTCCCAAGAGAAAGGGAGATACCGGTTCCTTTAAGTCTCATCCCCCAGGCCACAGATCAGAAGTGCCCAGTTTTGTGGTCCCTAAAAAGTGTATGTATTACCATTTTTCATAGATTGATTTTTTATTCTCATTATTTGAGAAGTCGCAGACATGAGATTCGTATTTCAAGGCTGGGTACATCCAGCTTAAAAAACATGGGAAGTGCCGTTCCCGGCCATCTGGAGGGGTTTTAAAGCCCGAAATTTTCTTGTACGCTCCGCGCCAACCGATGGTGGCGCTCCGCTCAGATAGTCTTGTCGTGCCTGACCCTCGGAGGTACCAGCCCCCCCCCCCCCACTTGTCACCTAGGCTCCCAAAAAATCCCATCCTGGCTACGCCACTGGTAAGCAGTCGCTATTTCCAGTTTCTTTTTGCAAAACATGTTCACTAAAGACTTATATTCTGCTATGAAGGGGTCTAAGTGGTGCACCACCATAAGTTGGGGCGAAACGTACAGGAAATTTTGAAAAATTTGACCCTTCAGACGGTCAAAAATGAGATTTTGTATGCTTGCAGAGGGTTCCGTTTTCAAAAACTGTTCACTTGAAACTAAATTTCTGCTGGGAAAACTATCTACGCGGGGAGCCACCATTTGTTGGCGCGGAGCGAATAGAAAAATTTTAAAAATTTGACCCCTGAGACAGTCGAAACTGACTTTCCCAGGCTTAAAGGGATATCTAAGCAGTAGCTATTTGATCAGAAAATTACCAGATAAAATGTATCACTACCAATTCATGAAATGGTCCCTCATATTTTCGGGGGAAACCATAAAACGGAATTGAAAACATGCTAATGAATTTTACTCTATTGTGAATCTTTGTTAAATTTAATAATTGATAAAATTGTGTGACTGCCGGAACTTCCAACTACATGCATTTACTTAAAAAATATAACATTACCAGTTGCGTTAAAATGAATTTTCAAGCAGAATTATGGGAAGACATTCTCACACCGCATCATGAAAGTATCGAAAAACAAATTACCCGATTATCATAACCATTGCCCGTATTTGGTTCTAGAGCAGGATTGATGGCAAACTTTTGGGCACCCGAACACCCTCCTGGCTGTTCGTTCAATTAATTTACCATTTCGGGCAATTTTTGCTAGACTAGAGTAAGACTGTGGGGATGATAAAAACCTTCTTTTCCTATTCTACCCAAAAGGTTCGCAGATCTTTGTTATTTTCCATGAAAATTTTCCTTCAAATAAAGCGTTCTCTATTTTTCGGCAAAGATTTGAAGCTATTAAAATAATCGGCCATTCCGGGTATTGTGTTACACAAGATTTTGAGACAGGCTCAAGAATGATTGTTTCTTTCAAGCCACAAGCTTCCAAAATGTGTCGCAATTTTTTTATCTGTTTGATTTTTCGTTAGAATGTTACCCTTACTATGATACTTTTCCATTTTCGGGCAAAGGCTTGGAAGAATTTGTATATTCGACAATTTCGGGCATTGTGTTGTGATTATCTGTGAAGTAAAAGTCACGAATAATACCTGTTTGCGCTGCCTGAAGGTGTAGCGAATTTTTAAAACCTGGACTTGGATTTTCATGAAAATTTTATTGCGACTTTATGACGTTTCTTTCCTTTTTCGGGCATATCTTTTTAAAGATTTCGTACACATAGGAATTTTCTGAAAAACCACCCCTTTTTTCTCAAAGTTTAAGGGCCGTCCGAATTTTTTCCAAATTCCCGCCCGAATTTAGATTTTGTCGAAATTTGGGGCATTCTTCCCCTGTCCCGTCTCATACGCCGCTGAAAATGTCCACTCCACCAAAGAGCTAAGTGAGGTCCTGCGAGGTAATAGTGGTAAGGTTGCGACCCTTGAAACTGCATTGACCCAACATGGGTTTGGTTGTTGCACTGGCCAATGACTGACAGCAATGGCTGTGAAAAGTCCAAATTCCTCCCAGACATATTTGACTCAAAGATTCTACAAACTACACCAATCATGATTTTGGACCAAATTTGTTCTTCCCCAGGAATTGAAAAAAAAATCCCTACAGGAGATAGAAACAGGCCAGATGCTAGGAGGGGACTTTAAACCACACCAAGGCAGGCAAGTTTAGCCACTCTAAATCTGCTAGAAAATTGTCCATTCAGAAATTCGGCAAGATAAAAGCCAAGAGATTCCGAAGATATGAAGCTTGTCACAGTCTAACTGAATTTATCCTGAAATTCAGAGTGCGGCACAATTGCAGAATACCCTGCAAATGTGTGGATCTATCGCAAGTGTATCTATTTCATAGTAGCTGGGTAGCCCGGATGGAATATTTTCATCGTCCAGCATTAATATAATTTTTTGTCCGGGTTGCCAGTGGGGCCGCTGCTGGGGAAGGGGCTGGGCGATTCAGTAGGGGGGACTCCAGCCCCCCAAGCCCCCAGTAGCTACGCCACTGCTAAGCACTTAGCGCGACGGCATGAGGTTCCATTTTTAAAGTCTTCGGTATGACCTGTTCAGGACTCGATTTCCCGACCCCGACCTCCTGACTGCAAGCCGGATGTAACTCGTCGAAACAGTGTTTGCGGGCGAAACTATTTCGAGGGCGCGCCGGGTGGAGAAGTGGAAGTGACTCTTACGTCCACCTCATTGAGCGCAGCGTAAGAAATAAGCATTAACTTAAATGTTATAACCATTTCAGTGCATGCAACCCCCACAATTCATTATGTTTGACATGAAGAAAGTTGGCCGAAAAATAAGTACATGGCTAATGTCAGGAGAGAAATGCCAGCTTTAAGCCTCTGGCGCTGCCCGTTCGTTATGTAGTGATAGTATTAAAGAAGCATTTCTGCCATGACCGAATCTTGTTGGGGGTATTGACGTGAAATGCTTTTAGAAAAGATGTGCTTTCTCGGAGTCGATTCTTTATGTACATTAATGTCCGTTTGTAAGCAGAACACAGGCGCTATGTAAGATTTCTAAATACGACAATTTTCATAAAATATGAAGTTTCGTTATTCAATTTTTCTATGTATCATTTAGTTTTACCTTACGAGGAGTCTGTATATGTTGCTTTGGTAGAAAAGAAGCTGGGACGTGAGTTGTTAAAACCCTTGGTGACGGCGCGCTTTTCATGAGTAGTAAAATAGGTCCACTGGCAGCCACTGCATCTGGTGAGATAGACTTGGCGTCCGCTACTTCTAGAACGACTTGTCTATGACTGGAGTCTAGTTTCTCCACATGACCCTCAACGAGTATTAGATGTACTATTTCTTGCATCCAGTGAGTTCCTTTGTATGAAACAATAAATCACGCTTGATTATTAATATCCAATTGCAGGCGGATGTGCTGTTATAAGATAGAGCACGGAGAGAGCTTTATAGTTTTTCCAGTTAAAAGAGAAATAATTTTGGAACAAAAGGTGTTTGTAGATTCTAATCCAAATCCATCAACTAGCGAAGGCCAGTTTTTGCTTTCATTAAAGCAGTATTTTATTACAAATCATAGCGTAACAAAACACTAATGCAGATAGATAGGGAAGATACAAATAATAACCCCAGTATATAATACTTCAGCCTCCAAAAGAAATAGGTAACCCGAAAGATAAAAGATACTAGGAGGGCAAACAGGGTGGAAATAGTATGTGTTCACGTCCAGATTCAAATATTAACGAAAATATTAATTCGCGTTGACATCTCCTGAACTGAAAAGGGTATTATGAAAATTAAATGTTTGCTGTATAATTGATATTTTGAGTGTTATACATCTTCCTTTTGCGATTGAAACAAACTTTATGGGTGTGGGGAGCTCTTGAAGACTCCCTCGTGATGGTAAATAGTTGATCGTTACTTTTCGTCGAAGCACAAAGGTTTCAAATGCATTATTGATGCTGGAATTTGTTCGCCGTGAATCAGAGCCCAGGTCAAGTATTCCCTTCCTATGTATGTCTTGAGAATATGATCAAAAACTGAAGGTGCAATCTTTTTTCCTTGGTCTGGGGTGTCAGGGTACAACCTCTTTCGGAATGAGGCCACAGGTTGTATTTGGGGGAATGCGATATTTGAATGTGGTCAAGTGCCATTACTTCATAGGGTATGAGCTGTAAATAGAGACTGAATCTCGCTATTTGTTTAAGTCGCAGCAGTGGTGCAGTTTGGTTGAGAGTGACCAACTGCACCGGATCTGATCTGCGGTGTTTTGGAGGCGTCTGGTGCGAATTTATAAATATTTAAATACCTTCAGAGTCAATTTGTAGCACCATTTAGCATCATTTGTTTCATTGCATTTTGTTCAAAGGAGGGGTGGTGCAATGGTGTGTTGTAGCTGTATACAGCCAATTGACATTTCAATTAGAAGTCGTAACCTTGCACTAGAATGGCAAAGTCATGTCTCTTCACCGAAAGGAGTTAAAAAGTTTAAAGATTGTTTTGAAGCGTTGAATTGCAAAAGTTTCTTCAAACACCAACCGCTTTTTGGGAACGTGACCACAAAGATGTCGTCGTCTCTGAGTTCCATGTCTTTAAGTTCCTTCACAAAACCTTCATTGGTATTAGCGGGCAAAGGAAACCCATTTCTATCGAATAATACAAGTTGTTCGAAGCTGAGATTTTGACTGAGATCCATTTCTCTCTGCAAAAAATGAAAAAGTGAAATAACCTTTTTATAAAGATTAAAAAAGTGGGCGGAATATAAAAAGTGAGATTTGTTAAGAATTCTTGGCAGACGTTATTCACGTCGTAATAATAATTCATCGCGATACCAAAGTCCACAATCAAAATTGAAACTCAAAGTTTTTTTTTTTTTTTTCTCGGGGAGGGTGTGAAAGTATTTTGCCTTACGAAGCCAGTCAGAGACCTCAGTCATTTATAAAGATGTTAGAAAATTCTGTTTTTAAATTTATTTGGTCAGGTGGTAAAAGGAATGTTAGTTGCAACGGCTTCGGAAGGGGACTCCTTTCTTATTACATTTTTCTTTAGCAGATTAAATGTTTACAGGCCTAGGGATACTGTACAAAAAGTGAAAAGGTTCACTGAGGTAGTTTTTTTTTATTTCCTTTTTTTAGTATTAATTTTACATGATTTAAGGAAACTCTTGCTTATTCCAACGTGATTTCGATAGTAATCAATTTCAAATGGAAATTAGAAACTCATTTGTTAATGAAGTGTGCACTCCTTGGACACTTTTTGCAATTGAAGAGTCCTAAGTTTATCAAATAATTTGAAATAATAGTCGAAGCAATTAGAGACAGTATTCTACAATCACTCATATGAGTAGATTGTGATTTATATTATTGACGTATTTGATGTTAACAACTTCAAATACTCTCTTACGACTGTTTAGGCAGAACATTTACTACTGTTGTTCTCTTTTGCACCTGGTATTTTGCGTTTATCCGTGCTAATTCTGTTCACTGAAAGTGAGGATTTGTTTACAAAGCAACTGAATTGGACCATTATCAAGACTTACAGAGTAGTTTACATATCTAGGCTTTTTGGCTAAGATCATGTGTAATATCTGTTCTTTTCATTCAGTCTAGAATGGAGCCATACATGACAGATCAATGATGTAAATGGTCTGAAGGCGTTGAGGTTGGTCAAGTGTTGTCCTTCAGTGGACGTACAACTTTTTCAGAGAGCAGTTATTAGTTTGGTTTGCCGGACGGCATTTCAAGTTGCAGAGAGTCGGAAGGATTTTCAGAAAAAGAGAGTAGTTAAAATGTCTCTGACATGTTCCGGGTTATTAGTTAAAAGCAAGTTATGTCTACAGTATGAGCTGTCCCTTCTCCCTGTTTCAAGTGGAACGAGAGTTTTCACTGGAACACCATTTTCAGGAATCCAGTTTAGTTTACTGTAGTGTATCTGTAAGAAATAATTTGACTTTTCCTATTTACCATCCGATGCCTTATGAGTAAAAAAACGACTGCTTGTGAATACTTTTTATTTTCGTAAGGAATGTATGTTGCAATTTCAATGTCAAAAGTACTTATATTTGATTGACTATGCTATATTAATAAAACTTTTTTGTGTCATTTCTTCAGCCAAATGCTAACAAGAAAGAACTTACAAATAAATATTGAGCTAAAATGACCTTTGACGTCATGTTGTAGCTAAGTGAATAGGATTTTCAACTTACCTTTTAAACTTCTGATTTAATCAAGCTACCTTTTTACATTTGTGGGGCCCTGTATTGTTTTCTCTACTCCATTTCACGTTTCCGCGTTACATTTTGCCAGCTTTTGGTACCACCAGAGATGATCCACCACTCAAACATACACGTGGTTTGAATTCCTGATGTAAAAGGAAATGTAAATATAAGTTGCTCCTCCACTGAATACTGTTGTGAGTCGTCCAATTTATAATAGAAATTATGTTTATTTCCGATTGTGATATTTTAGTTCGACACTTATTGCCAAACTCTACAAAATAGCAGACCTTTTGGTCATTAATTTTTTATTACACATAACATTTTATAACACATGAATTAAAACTGAAACACTGTTTTTGTGTTTCAGTTTTAATTAATTTCCCATTTTTGCCCTCTGAAGAATATACTTTTGCCCAGTCGGTGTCATATTTTTCCAAGGTGAGTCACCGTAACCCTTTAGTTGTAAACCCGTTCACCGAGGTTAGCATTTTCTCTTACTTTTTAAAAACCGAATCGTTAAATGTACTTCCTTTGGGCATGTAACATATGCGGTCAGGATACATTCGAGTGTTAGCATACCGTCATTTAACTGAGCCTGCATGATGTGTTCATTCATAAACTGCAAGAACTTGTCATGGTCCCAGCCTTAGGTGATTTTATGGTTAGGCGTATAGGCCTACCAACATTTATTGTTTGAATACCAATGCCCTATGCTAACATTTCGTCCACTGCAGAAATTCAATCTTTCTTCTTCGGTCTAATGCTATAAATGGAACGATTTTTTTCAGAGGAGTTGGGAAATGCCTTAAAATATTTTAAGTAAACGCGGCACTCTTGCAACTTTCCAGGAGACATAAAAAAAATCGTGGCTTCCCTCTTGCCTACGGGTCATTGAAGTTAGACTATGGATAAAAAGAAAACAAACCTGAATAACACAGGATCATTTTCTAGATGAATGATTCTAAAGAGACAAATCGGGGGGTGTCTCACAAAATCCACATAAATCAATACTGTGACATTATAGGGTTCAAGCAGTCGGATCAAAATTAAATTGCAGCTGATACAGTCATATATCACATTTTTCTTCTTAGTTCTATTCAAAGATTTTTTTTTATATTTAAGGGAAGAAACATTGCTTATTCAAGTAAAACCAAGCAATTTTCACAATGAAGAACAAAAATATTGTTACATGGCTCTCAAGAGGTAGTCGTGAAACAGAACAGTCTCTAGGTCTGGTGATTACATTTTCCCTTTAAAATTAACAAGGAGTTCTTTAAACGCTATTTTTACCAAAAAATTGAAAAGCATCCTTTCGATCTGAATATAGCCTGATCAAAACAAACCTCGAGACCTCTATTCTTAGATATATCTCCATGTTTAAAGTGCATAAATCTGTATGTGTCGTACATGCAAGGAAATAATGGATTATTTAAAGCCGTCCTTGATCATATCATCGAGTATAAGCTAATTGGATGTGCAAAGGAAAGACGTTGGAATGGTCTAAAGTCCAAATTTGTTTTTAATCCATACTAAAGAAACTGTGATATCTTATTTAAACTAACTATCAAATGATTAGCCCCCATAAACGCAATAGGCCTATATATATATACGTTTACAGCTGTGTAAGATTGCGTTGCTTAAGGTGCCGCATTTCAGTGCTTACCATCGTGATTTAATCACAAACCTTACTGAAAGTACGAAACCACTAGAAATTGCACATTAAGCTAAAGACAAATGTTTATTGTGTTATATCGCTGACTTACTCAATAGCCAAGAATATTTTTGTGAAATAAGCGACGAGAATCTAAACACCGTGACCCTTTCATATTACAGTCATGAGTACGTACTGAAGGTATAAAACAAGATTGACTTAATACACGCAAATATAAGTTCATAGAATTACCTTCAAATTAATTAAAAGCGACGAATCCTTCGTAGACTTAGATTCATATTAGCCTAACCGAGACTACTTGAGTATTCACACTATCTTCAGGAGCGATTAGAACACAACCGTCTTTAATTCGTCCTCTGAACACAGCCTTGATGTTTCTTTCTCACTCAATAGGCGCCTCACGTAAACTACACCTCGACAACGAATATTATGCTAATAACCTTCCTTATGTAGATGTGTTCTTCTATCGGTAATGTCAAGCTGTCACGTTTGTAAGCCAGTGACACTGTAACGATTCGTGCGTTAGTGTATGCAGTTGTCGAAAGTCATATCATTACGCATTTTTCTCAGGAGCACCATTGTACGTTATATACCACCGATTGTAGGCATTTGCTAAAATTTGTATTTCTCTGTAGCGCCCTCTTTTAAAGAGGAAAATGAAAAGCGCCTTTGAGATAATTAATTTCATTTTACAGCATTATTTCCATTCACTCCTAAAATAGAAGAATGAAATGTACAACAAAAATGTAATGCTGAGGGACCAATCCGGAGTAGAGTGAAAATTCACCCCAATCAGTGCAATAATTCATTCAATGTGTGTGAACTGTCGCCCTATGTAGTGTGAATTTTACTCTACCGAGAGTGAACTTTCTCTTCATTCCGGGTGAAATTTATTCGAGTACGAGTATTCTTTAAGCAAACTCAATTTGGAGTGGACTTAACTCTTTCGTTTTCACAGTTTCCGTATTAGGCAAAGGGCGGCGAATGCTGGACGTGAAGATTTTGGAACCTCCTCTGCAACGCCTAATTTAGGAATTGCAAAGCAGTTACTTCGTGTAGCCGGGAGAAACAGAACAGGTGTAAGGAAGAGGAAGAAGAAAAATGAGAGTCTTACAGAAACGCTTTTTGTTGCAAAATTAAAGAGGATCTTGCATCCCGTCTTTTGTTAAACTGGCATTTGTGGCTTGGCATTCAATCAATCATGTGCTCATGGAACAGTAAACAGAGGTCCTCAAAGGCAGACATTACGTAAACAACTGCACAGCTGCAGTGACTTCTAACACTTTCTGAACAGCGTCTCTCCTCCTTTTCTTTGGTAGTTGCTAAGTCGAGACACCGAGAAGTTTACATTTTAAATTTTTCCAATGGAAGTCTCAGGTGACTTAAAGCAAAAGATTACTGTAGTAATTAGTAACTAGTTGACAACTGTTCCTTTGGTAAACCTGTCTAGAACTTTTCAGTCCAGTGCACACTCTACGATCACACGGGTCCCGAGGAAACTGAACCTCAGTACCCTACATTCTTAGGCAAAACATAGCTTACCACTGGTCAAATATACAGTGGCGGCACCAGGATTTGAAAAGTGGGGGACAAAAGCAGGGCAAAAGAAAATGTTGGGGGGACGAAAAATTTTAGCGCGCAGCACGAAATTGAGCGCGAAGCGCGGGACTTACAGGGTGGGGTCCAGGGGCCCGCCTTAGGGCCCCTGGTGGGGTCCAGGGGCAAAGCCCCGTTGGGGGTTTCAGGGGGCGAAGCCCTCGGAAGCTCTGAGGTTTTAGCAAATCTCTTGGTAAAATATTAAGTCTCAGGATAGGTGTATTTTGGTCCATAATGCATCATCCAAAGCAAAGATTCTAAATGATTTTAATGCAAGCTAGGCTTATTTGGCTATTACTCTCCTTAGCTGACGTAGTCTTTTTTCAAGACTCTCGTTAATTTCCGTCCACCACGCATCCGCTTGGAAAAGCCGTATTATGCCTACTTAGCACTACGCCCTCTATCCTGCTTATCTTTTGAACACTTGGCGTAGTGCTAAGTAGGCATAATACGCCTCTTACAGACTCTAATGCCCATGAGAGCTTGCTCTGCAGTGAAAAGTTCCAGTGACAGGAAGTTAAAGTATGTGACTTGCATAGTTTTACAGAGAGCTCTCAGGCTGGTTTTACTTTGAAAAGTTTGGGAATGATTCAAACAGGGAGCCCCCCCCCTTGGTGCCGCCCCTGCAAATATAACCTAAGCAAAGAGTTTATGTTTGATCAAATTAGGCAATGCCTCTAGGAGAGATTGGCTAGCCTGTTAATACCGCAGAAATCATACGGGTATGTAACTCTTTAATGCATCACATTGAACAGGCAGCACCAGTATGTCTATGTTGACACTGCTCTGTAAAGACACATAGGTCAAAATGATGCCTGAACTGACTAATCACGTTTGTCAACAATATTGCCAAATATTTGACATTTTATTGACCCAGTTGGATTAGTTTTAACAAATTTTATGCCTCCTTGTCTAAATTTTGACTGATATTCTTTAGTCCATCACTACGAAATTAGTCAGATACCATCTCAAATAAGTTTCTTGTGAGTGATTGTGACTAACGCGTTGGTCAATTCAGACTAACTTGTGTTTACATTGGCATACATCGTACCTTGTGCAGCTGTTCTTTAAACTCTGATCTTCAATGCACCGTTATCGTTTATAAAATCAATAATGGGGAGTTGGAGTTTAAAACATTTCTCAGCTTGTTGTTGTTAAGGTACGGACTATTATAATATTCTGCGCTGCGATTGCCTAAAGTTGCCCGTTTGACTATTTACCGATACCGTTACTCGTATATACGTATCCAGTTACACTTTAAAAGTTCCGCATGCAACGGTATCGGTAAATACCACACTGATATCCAATGTAAATGGCAAATGAAAAGTATATAATTCAAAAAGTAACTTTAAACGTGCTTGACTTTGTCAAAAAATATCTAGAAACTGATGATAGAAAAATAAATTTACATTGAAACGCAATCCTGTCTCTCTCTCCAAAAAATAAATCTTTGTGCCCGGTTACTCTTTTAGCGTACAATTATTTTAATACCTGGACCTTTACACACCTTAACACACCTATCGCCACAAAAGGATTGTCTTTGTTTCCGACGATCACTTGTGAAGTACGCGTTTTAAAATGTCACCTGTGGAAAGAGTGTTTCTCTTACCGTACCACGGCCAGTATTTTTTGTCTGTTGGTAATTTAAACTTGTTCATGCGACATGTACTTAGAAAACCATTCACATGACGAAAGAAAATGATCTTGTGTTTTTTCCAATTGAATTGCTTCAAGGAGGGAGTTGTCCCTGACACCTTCCTGCTTCAAGCAAAGAACCTTCTATTAGGTTTCTTTGTTTCAGGCATGTACATTCAAACACAAACGACGGTCAATAGGGCGACCGACCCCCCCCCCTTCCCACCCATAACGCACCACTGGAATGATACCTTCCGATAAACTAGGGCAGATTGATTGCAAAGCAGAAAAGGCCAAGAATATAAATTTACGCATATTATTGCTCCTAGTTGATATAAGCATTGCGATAGGGATTTCGAGAAGAAAAACAGGGTTATCGTCCGTAATAAACAATGCTTCAAAAACTAAAGTACTATAGAACGTCGCCTCTCCTGGCTAAAACCTCCATGCATGGTCTGAGATCTTGACTTCAGAAGGGTTAATGTAGGCTTCTGTTTATTATCGCCACTAGGACAACTGGACACGACCGTGTTATGATTCAAAAAGACGAAAAATCAAGCTAAAATTATATTCTCTCTCATTTTCTATCTTTTCACAACATTGGAAAGTGAACATTCGTTCATGACAACAGTCTGAAACTACGTATTACTAGCTGCATCAAGTTCATACGATCTAGTCCATTCACAGCCTTTCATCTTTTCTTGGAATATTTGGTCAAATCTCTTGTTCTGCTCTGCGGTAAACATTTCTCTCCATTGACCAACTTTGCCTGCGAAATTAAAAAGGGAACAAAATCAGCAAATAAAATGATGTTTTACATTTCTGTTGTCGTTATACTGTATAAGTATAAATTTGACAAAATAATACAGTCTTAAATACCAGTGTTAAATTTAAAAGGTGTTCTATTTTCTCCCACTTAATCCTGGTTAAATTTTCCATGCAACCCCGGTTAAAATGTCCATGAAATCATGTTTAAATTTATATGCAATTATTGGTTACAATAACACAAATTCTGTTTAATTTAATAAGATTTGAGTGAGTTTAACCAGGACACTTAACCAGGATTGTGTTGGAGTAAACAGAAAACCGATCCTGTTTAAATTTAACCTCGGTTTTTTTATAAAGTGTAATAGTGTGCTAATACTTTGGAAATGAAAAACGATTAATAAACTGTCCTCCTTTGCTATGTATGTGATTTCAATTAGTTGAACGTTCTCGCAATAGAACGAATACCTTATTGGATTCTCAGTGATATAAAGTGTGTGAAATCTCTGCTGAGAAAAGGGGTTTATTATTAAAACACGTCTTGGCACATAGAGATGGAGATAAAACCTCGCGTCTTCTGTATTTATTAAAGATGAAGTTTAAGCAAAAATTAAATATTCATACATTGCTGTGAAACATCCATTCAAATCGTACATGTTTTTTTCGAGATGTTAATGAAGTCACTAGCTTTATGTTCCAAACTGATATCGAGGGTAACAGAAGTAATATCCAATACTCACATTGACAAACAATGCTTTGTGTCTCTGTTTTTCAGACTATCGTGTGGACTTCAAAACCAGTAGGAATAGAATAGAATGCAAAATTTGTAAGGATCTCATCAGCTCATGCCACTAAATGCAATCACTTTCTGATAACATGGAGTTTTTGATGAGAAACTTGGATGCAAAGTTAAAGGAAAGCACTAGTTTCTTCCCCATAGGGTCTGCAGAGTAGCGTATTTCCAAAATAAATGCATCATTCTAAACGAGATTAAAAGTACCCTCAGTGTGGAGATATTTTTAGAAATACTAGTCCAAGTACGTTTTTTATCATTTGTCTGTCATCTAAAATAATTTTGCAAAGTAATTTGGCAATAATAGTCATATATTATATACTGGAATATTTGATATTACAATTGCAAGATATTTTACATTTTTCTTACTTGAATTTCTAGTCCGTTACCTTTTCTTTTTGCACCGGGAATTTTTAATCGTTTCCACTTGTATCGGTTCTGATCAATGCATCTACCCGGAGGTAGCTCACAACGTACTTGCATGTGTAGTGTTACGCTTTGCATGTTTCAGTGCGATACTAAGGGCAAGACACATCATCTGCAGGAGGTTCATAAACAATGTCGATTTTGCAGGTATTGGAACTGTTTTCTTTTTCTCGAACAATGAGTCGTGGTAGAACTAGTCTAAGCCTTAACAAGTCTAAGCTAGTCTAAGTCAGACTAACGTTAGTGATGTTAACGACAACAGTCAGTGTACTGTTACACCAGACATTCTCCATGCATGTTTTTGACCGAGTATTGGTATGGGATATAATCGATAAACCGAGAAGTATAACCGAATGTGACGAAACGAAGTCTGCCGGTCCGAGAATTTATTCTACCGTGGCCACTACCGTGCTCCTTTGATGTGAGGACATGTCTTATGTGCTTGCTCCTCTTTGTGTTGAAAATGTGATACCTTTAATTGTTCACACCTTGATAACCTCACATCGGCTTTCAATGCAAACACCGACATGCTCAGAAAATTAAATTGTTGATAATATCAAAACTTGGTGTGACATTAAATTCTTCTTTTAGCATTTCCTCGTATTGACGGAGTGTTAAAATATCAACATACTAAAATTTCACATATTCTGGGGTCTCTAATCCCCATTGGAACATTTCGTGTAACTTTATTCATACACTGTAATTTACTGCGATGTTTAAATAGTTATAAATATGAATATTTTCCTGTTTAAGTTCTTAGTCATCTACATATTTGAGATCTGGAGTTAACTTTCAAATTTGTACCTTAGCTTTCTTTTTTCAGAGTAGTTAGTGTACAAACGTGAATATACATATGAAGAAACGACCCACATACCCGGCAATATTTTGGAAAATTTGAAGAAGTAAAGAATTATTACATTTCATTTTTATTATTGCGATTATTTTCCTGAAGATATTAACAATTTTAAGAAATTAAAATTGTAATAAGTACAAATGCACTTTAAGCATTTGAAGTACTTTTTTCTTCATGTGGAAAAACATCAAAGGCAAGCATCGATTCAGCTCCGAGCAAGCAACAACCTCGAATTAAAATATATTTACCATTACGAAGAAAGATGTTAGCTTTCATGCAGTCTTTTCCTTCAGCAACATTTTCATCGTGGTCTTTTTTGAAGGACTGTTTCATTGCTTCAAAGGAAGCGCCCTCTACTACACGCTTCAAGGTGATGTCATCTACAGGTTTGCCGAGAAAAGAGGCTACATCTTGGACAACCTTGTGGAGATCCTTCGACAAAATATATCAAAGGAAGCCTCTTTTTTTCTCTTGTTAAGACATTTGGATGATCAAGTAGAACTGAGAAATCCTAACTAGCTGTATACTTTAGCTGGTTCAGTGAGTCTTGATAAGTTCTTCAGAATATCTTGCGAAAGCAAATGTGCAGCTAGCATGCCGAATGACAGGTAGCTACTAAGTTATACGAACAGGAATACTCAGTTACATGAGATTTTAAGGCCCAGTTTTCAAGCAATTGTTTCAAGTCGAGCCGGTCACCGCCTTTATACCAGTTGTGCCTCACTGGCTTGTTTCCGTACTCCATTGCTTATGCTGAGCATCACGCACAACTGCAGTAGGTTCCATTTTTGGTTTCCCGTAAGGGGAATCCTTTGGACTCATGCAGACAACACTTTTGAAAAACATGTGTAGGATCGCGCATTTTAGTGTTGGCTCAGCCTATGATTTGTAAGCTCAACGACTGAAAATTATTTCTTTGTTCCGCCCTGTTTTCAGCAGAATAGTACCAAGCCAAAGCCTGTCTTCATTTTGGATCGTCGAGGTTGTTGTTGCTAGAGTAGATCATTGTTAAGAGTGAAAACTGTGTGAATGGGGCTGCTGGACACCAAACTATATTGCAATGTGCGGCTGTTTTTTCCTTTTTGAAAGAATACTGTGACTTTCATCGGGTATATTTATAATTTTTGATTTCATAACTGCATAAACATCAAGTTTCGTCTCGAAAATATGTCCACATGGGGCCGTCAGAAATATGTGCACCTTCTGTAAAATGTAGCAATCTTTATAAAGCTTTGTTTCGCTAAGCGGTTGAACATTACTTGATAGCAGGGTACAGTAAATATTGTCATGTTTTTACAAAGTGACTGACATTTATACATCAGGACTTTGTCAACATTTTGCTTAGGATTATAATTTTACTATTAGTTATCCATGGTAAATGGTACTTTGATGCTCTTGGTAAGAATTGTGAGGTATTTTTTAGTTCAAGATACAGCTTTACTCCCTTTTATTAAAGTGGAAGCCATTGTACTGTCTAAAAGGTCACACGTCGGGCCGGCTTTTCGACCGCAGTTACGTAATAGCATGCACAATGCATGCATTCGGGTCATTTAGTGGTTGTTACCTTACATCGACAGAGAGCAAAGTAAAATATTGCCGTGTTTCTTGCATTGAGGCTAACATTTATTTTGATTTGTAAATCATGTTTTAAATTATTTTTAAAGCTTTGTCTTCCATTTGGAAATTACAACGATACCTTTGGTACAAATTGTTAGGAACTTTTTTGGCCAAGATACACTCTTTACCCCCTATGATTAAGTAGAAGACACTGGACATTCTCATCGGTCACTTATCCGGTCGACCTTTCTATTCTTTATCGCAGTGACAACACAAACGTGACTTTCATTGAACCATTTCGTCACGTAACTTGGACCGGATCGTAGTGTACAGGATACTGAGTCTCACTCGCTATTTTCACAACCTAAAGTTAGACCTGAAGACAAACTTTGCAATTAGGCTACTTTGTTTAATAAGCTGTTTGTTGTTTGAATCTCCGCGTCAATGTCAAGGGAAACACAGGTTTTCATGCAAAAACAGTGATAACCCCTGGAAAAAACATGTGAAAACCTGCATATTTGGAACTTATTGCCTCACTTTTTTAAGGGTTCCACTGATATTAGTTACTTTGAAAATTAAACCATTGTATTTTCTTATGATTTTCTTACCAACCATATTTTGCAAGTATTTAAAGCCGTCCATTTTCATCGCCTTGCAAACCAGAACCTTTCTTTGTATTACTGTTTGTTTTTTCCATGTCTCACAATTTAATATGACAATATAATTAGAAATTGTAATTCATGTGTCTTTCATTTTCTGCCCCCTGGTTTGTATTTTAATTTTATGTATTTCCGAAGTATTGCCAAAAATCACATTTCAGGTTCAATAACTCTGAAGATAACAACTTCAACCACCCCAAATATTACAGATTAATTAACTGTTCATTTGTTTCCTTTAAACAACACCTCAAAGTCAAGTTCAGCCCAACTCACAAAAACTGACTACAAACAGTGGGCCTTCAAAGCTTATCTACACCTTAAATTAATTCAGTGGCTATGACCGCAAACTTCGCCCTTGGCCTGTAATTTATCAAGTATATCTCTTCTCCCCTCCCCTGAACCCATCCCTTGATTCCCTTGGAGGTTATTTTGGACTGCCCACATCTGAAGACATATTTTCCCTTCTTTCGGGAAACTTTTCATACTTTCGTTTTGATTCTTTGGTATGACTCGACCTCTGAATAGAACCCTGACCTTCCGCGTGAGAGGCGGATGCTCTTACCGTTGGACCAGGGAATTGAAACCAAACACGCGGAACAGAAACAGACGATTTCAGTTTGTACTACTCTGTTTTCCCTTCAAACAAACATTGTGTGGGTTCCCTGTGTCAATGCCGCTTGTAACGGACCCGCACATGAGGGATCAGGTTTTGATATAAAAAAAAAATGTAAGGTTGCGTATGCGTTAAGTTTTGGCTGAAGTACTCAGATGTTCAGTGATGAGCTTACCTAGATATTAGTCAACGCTCGACTTCTTGTTAATCAGTTTAACTCTACAACAGTGTCAACTTAATTGGACTATGATCATAAAATGAAGTAAATGATGCATTGAAATTCTTTAGAGACGGACGTTGAAGACTTTGCTACGTAAACAGTTAATTGAGGGGAACAGTCGTCTGTGTTTGCTCCAAAAATATGAAAACAAACCTGTTTCATTTCTTCGAAAGACAGAGCTAATATATTCAGTTCGTCTTTATGTGTATAATATTCCATCACGTGATCGAACCATGTTCCATACTTAACTACAAAAAATGAGAAATATACCCAAAGAGAAAAAAAATTAGTTTACAAGACATTTTATTCGTTTTTGTAGCTATAAATAAACAATTTCAAATGAACGAAAAAGCGAAAAACTCATTTGATATTAAACTGATTCTAATGTTACAAAGCGACCATTTGGGATTTGACCCGTTTTTACCCGTTTTCGAGGACAAATTTTGATAGATTCAGAGAATAAGAAACAGTGGAAAAGCTGTTGTTGCAATTTTTGGGGTACTGACCATCTTGAGCATAAAATTGACTCGTCTAAGCTCCCTTACTGTTCAGCTCATTTGTAATCGGATAATGCAGACGTCTTGATAAAGGAAGAATAGAACTTTACGGGGGTTCTCATAGCTTTGGTAAGATAATTTTAAGGAGTCATCTAGGAAAATTGAGATTGTGGTTGAATTTCAGAGTTTTCAACAAATGTATAAAGAAAATTTACGACATATCCTCAAACTTCCTGGGTAAAAAAAAGACGGTTTTCCGTTAAATCATTCCTGGAAGCATGATCATACCATCCGTGCCTCACAGTTTGAATTAATGTAGATTTAACATGTCGATAAATTACAACAGACCAATTTTATGTATCTTAGTTTGCTTTTTTAATAAATATTTCAGAATGCGGATACTATCCAAAAACAAGAACATGTAACATTCGTGGTGTCTTTGTTAGTAGATAAATTTTCACGACGCTATAAAGCAAGCTACAACCCTGGACAAAAATGATGGGACACTTTTGGCCAAATGTAGCACGTATGCACAGATTCTCTGGTCTTCCAAAATCCACCCCCCCCCCAAATCAATGTTGGTCTCAACAAAATGTACCCATAATTCCACATATTTCAACACTAAGCGGGGAAGCGGGGACTGATACATGTATTTTTGTCCAGAATTGTAGATATTCTATGTCGAGTAATCTGGAAAAATGACGAAATATTTAAGAATATTTTTCTCGAGCCGTGTCCAACAAAATGGCGGTATTTGAGATTTTTCTAGGGAGGGTATTATTCTTAATTTCAAACGTTGTACTGTCTATTAAATAAAATTGTTTTCCTCTGCTTCGGTTGCAGCATTTTCTGTTAAACGGGATATAGGTTGCCAATGTATGTAATTGCAACGGTTTATTTTCGTCGAAGCTGCATTAAGGAAAGCTCTAAAGCTGGTTCGCAGAGACTACTGGGATACTTAATTTGTTTTGCTTTCGTCGTCGTTTGCGGTCTTAAGGACAAGTTATGCAAAGCATTTTACTCCTCTTGCTATAATTTATGATGTTTTTGAAATATAACTCTTATGATGGTTGCATACGTGACATAGTAACGATGGGGGTTTTGGAAGGAGGCTAAAGGAGTAATTGCTCATACAACCCTTCAGGAATAATTTGGCAACTTCATTAGTTTGCGACTCTCTTATCTATCAACTTGTATGTTTTCTTATGTTTAAGGTTTATGGGGCCCTTGCCAAAAAGCATCGAATTTGAGACTAATTATTCAAAGGCAGATATTAAGTGGATTACGTTCGCAAGCCCGACGTTGCACTGTATAGTATACTTTCAACAGTGGCCTCACTCTTTAATCGATTGTGGGGGAAATGGCCACTTTTATAAAAAAAAATGTTTCGTAATCAACGTGTAAAAATCTAAATTGAATGGCTTTATTACAAAAACATTGAGAAACGTGTCCACCCTGTCCCCCAGGATTGACTCTCATGACTTTTTTAGTGACTCTTCTTTCAGCATGGCTCAATTCAAAGTAGTGTGGTGGGTAGCAGGTCCCTATGCTTTCAGTGAGACTTTATGGAAGAGACAGTATTAACTTGATAATTCACTTATCCGAGCGGGACACCCCTAAAAAATCTCTCTTTAGCACTTTACAATATTTATATTAAGTATTTTTGTTGTATTAATTTAGCTGCAGTTGATGGCGCATTGGTGAAAAAAAAATTTGATTGACTGTCGGCAATCTATGGATACTATTTAAGTCTTTGTACGGACCACGGGTAGTTAAATTAGCGATTTTAAGATCTCTTCTTAAGTAGTGCACGACATCTTTATTTTTCTTTTTGTTTGCATTGTTTTGTTTTTAAGGCCTATTTCCTTACCCTTTCCCCCTAGTAATCCTTTCTATGACTACTTGTTTAACTGTACGGTTTTAAACTACGTTTTATGATACAAAATAACATTCACAGATAGCAGAACCTACCCAACCTACGTACTTAAAAAAAACTTTTATGGAAAAGTGTACTCACATTGACCAGATAAGATATCGTCGAAGAAATCCACAAACGGAGCAGGTGCTATGTCCGATCTTACAAAGTTTTGAAAAAAGTTGTAGTATGAGATTATAACATCCTTCGGATGGCGGTAAACATAGATCAACTGAAATGAAAATGCTTAGCAAAGGGGAATCTTGCCTCAATTTTATTATTAGTCAATCCAGCAATACACTGGGTAGACTTTTTAACATTTTGTCATTTAAAACATTTGAGTTTTGTGCTGCAACGACAAACGCTGACTATAACCCGATAATAAAGTTTCGACTCCCACATAAAGTTAAAAGTCTGAAGGCATAGTGTTCGAACGAATTAAGATTAGTGAGGAAAATTTGGTCCACGTAAATTGTCAAAATGGCCCCAATTTTGTTTACCAGTAAAAATACAGCAGATTTTGAGTTTGGTTTGACCGAACTTTAAATTTACACGGCTTACTCTTGTTGACTTTTTTTTTTTTTTTATCTTGGGTCACATGATTGGTCGTTTGTTCATAATAAATCGTTTCCCCCTTTTTATGATTCGTTTCCTTGACAGGTAACTCTACTTCAAATGATATCAAAAGTGTAATTCCTAAAATTACAACATTCTGCGGCTCTGAACGCTAGTGCTTTCGGATTTCTATAGGGCGTGTGTGAAAGTAGTATAGTGTAAGTAATACGATAATAATTATTTTGCATATCTATGTTTTACCTGTACGCTGTTCAACAAACTTCATATTTTGAAATTCTCCTTTCCATAAGTAGGTCATGAGATTTAGTGTAATGCACTCAATTTAATTTGAATAAAATTACCAATCGAAAAAAAATGTGTATAAAATTTCCATCTCCCCTACCCAAGTTGTATTTAATTCGCATCTTTTCTTCACTTTCAATAATGTAAAAATTTGACTTTAAAATGAAATATTGACATCGGTTCAAATTCAAGTTGAACATATTTCAGGTGGATTCAGTTCGATTCCAGAAAGCCTTGAACGAAAACCCAATTAAATGCACTTGATCTAACATAGAATTAATTTCCCTTATGTTGCATGTTCAACCCAGTTTTGAATTGTGGTAATTAATCCAGTTTGATCCAGTTGTCATGGTTTGATATGAAACTTTGGACAAAACTATGCACTGGAATCAGTTGAATCCTGTAGAATTGTTCAACTGGGTTCAACTGAAATTTGTACCCGGGTAGGTAACCAGGTACAAACCAGTGGCGTCACCAAGGGGGGCGGGGGGAGGCACGT
The DNA here is from genome assembly GCA_037179385.1 of Holothuria scabra. NCBI lineage: Eukaryota > Metazoa > Echinodermata > Holothuroidea > Aspidochirotida > Holothuriidae > Holothuria > Holothuria scabra. The sequence goes on from CM074200.1 coordinate 4,716,617, forward strand.
TCCCCATGAAAAATCGTGTGCCCCCCGTGTGCTCCCAATTGAGGTTTGAGATTTCCAAAAAAAAACCATATGCCTTCTTTTATTAGAGTGTGACTATGAAATTTTTTAAGACTGGATTCTTCTTTTGAGAAGAAAAGGCAGTAACTTCCATATTTTCCAACTGAAAATATCGCAAAAATACCCGGAAAATGCCATTTTTGGCTGGCTGATGGGCTGCACCTTTCAAAAAACTATGCACAATTTCCACTTCGCCTACTGAAGGTGACGCACAGCTCAGATAACCGTTCAAGCAGGATTAAGCTCACACTTTATGTTTCCTTAAGAGGACCACATCTAAATGCCCATCAACTTATTTTTCTTTCTCTTTTAAGTGAAGCTCTGCTTCTTCAAAATGTCGGCCGGATCCGGTCTTGGTAGTAGTTTCACTAGTTTTGTTACCAATAAAATCTTACTTGAAGTTTCCTTGGGAGTAAATTTAGACAAGTGTAAAGACAAAAAAATTACCCGTAAATTACGACCTTACTAACTCATAAACCCTTAAAACCCAGGACCTTCCGGGGCTTTGCAACCTGGACCCCAACGAGACACACATTGAACTGCCCATAAATTCTTTTCTCAATAGTTCATCTCTCCCTTTTTTAAACCGTCAGCCGGATCTGCTCTTGGTAGTTGAATTGCTGTTTTTTTTTTTTGCCAAAAATCTTACTGGTAGTTACCCTGGAGGTATTTTTTAGTGTTAAGTCAATAGAAGGACACTTAAATAGCGACTTTAATACTTCACAAACACGGTAAAACGCACGAGCTTCCGATAACTTTGCCCCCTGGTCCCAGTGGGGCTCTGCCCCTGGACCCCATCCGCCGAGCCTCGCACTTCGCGCTCGGTGGCGCCTACGGCGCCATGAGAGCAGTCTAGCAATGCCCCTGCTAAATTGTTGTGTCCCCCTAGAATGAAAAGTTTGGTTACGCCACTGGTACAAACACTTACCTTCGGGCGCTTTTCCCGTAGCTCTATCGGTAATAAAGGATAGTTTAGATGAGTTGATAAAACTCGTGGAGAGACCATGTCTTTTAATTCTCGTAGTACTGGCCCTGCGGCTGCTACAACGCCTGGGTCAGAATACATAACGTCAGCTAATTCGATTACCGGTCGCCTTTTCTCGGACGTTATACTCTCTGCATAACCATTCACTAGAATCAGGTGAACTATTTCCTGCATCCAATGAGTACCTTGGGTTTGAAAGAATATTTGCTACATATAAGCAAAGCATTTCCGCCAGTAATATAGTGTAAAGGCTTTTCCAAATTAGTTAGATGGGGCTAAAGGACACACCGACACGAATGTGTTATATAGTGCCACCAAGTTAGACTAACTTACAATTGGGGTGAAACTACCTGAAAAAGGAAAGGTGGCAGTAAAAAGTAAAACGGGGGGGGGGGGGTCAGTTTCTACTAAAATGATAGCAAAACGCGGGCCATGACAGAAATTTCTATAAATGATGTCATCATTCTCCACAGCGGTCATGTTGCAGTACATGTAACTACGTAGCAGACCACATTCGACACGCTTGCTCGATGACTATGTACACAGCGTGTATACCACAGTGCACACCATGCAGTGCGTTTAACGATGTATGTCATAAGTTCTTGGCCCGATTGTCCTCCAGCATGGTGGATCCCTGACGTAATTGCAAAACCTTTGTTGTGTAGTTGTAGGTCAAACACATATATACTTTCACAAGTATTTAAGTAGCGGATACAGGTTATTCTGGAATCTGGACTTCTTACCTCGGAATTCTTGGAAGAAGTGCTATTTCAGAATTGAGACTTAGTAACTCAGAATTCTGAACTACTAAGTCAGAATTGCCAGAAAAATAGTATGCAAACCCCGCCCCAAAACAAATTCACCATTGGTTTTTGGTTGTCCACCCTTAGCCACCGTTGTTTAACAATGACGCGGCTCGTTCACAAGACGGTAAAACAAACAAAAGTTGAGCATTATCACTTAGTATTAAGAAACATATAATATACCAATGTTACCTTATTAAAGATAATTGTCTTTCGTCTTACACTGGTTATACCACACTTTGTGTTTACCTCATATTGTGTTTTATATTATGCTTTGAATATTTATAAAATATATTGAAGATCTTGTTTTTAAGTCCGTGTTGAAGGGTCGTGTCAAAGTGGAGTATTTAGATTCACTTGTCGGGGGGGGGGTGACCATATTTACCCGGTGAAAATTTCTCTCCCCCCGCTCGAAAAGGCTTTATAGATATTCAGAGACCGAGCTTTATAACCTTTTTTGTTAACTTAAACCTAGGTTAAACTAGGCCATAGGCGTTTAGGAGCATTCAGTTCTGGTCAGGAGATTTTTCTGCCCGAAATTTATAATTCTGTCGAAAGACTATCCGAGCGGAGGGCTTCCATCAGTTGGCCCGGAGGTTACAGAAAATCTTGAAACATTGCGACCCCTCAGAGGCCAAATATTGCATCTCCAGGCTTGTGAATAGAATTTAAGCATTGGTCACTTTAAGTTTGCATTTGCAATAACATGTTCACTTTAATCAAATTGAAAAAAATTGGCCTTTAAAATGATCAGAAAATTGCAACATAAAATGTATCACTACCATTTTTCCGGCATAATTTTTAGCACATGTATACGCTGTAAATGTTGGTTTTTTTTTTTTGTTTTTTTTGTTTTTTGTTTTCAAATGTTGTTTTTTTTTGTTTTTGTCTCTTTTTGTTTTATCTTTGCCAGCAGTCAATTGTTTTACAATTTGTGTGGAGGCCTGCTATGCTGAGTTTCCAACGGGTGTCCTCTCAAAGTGTCCGTCCTTTCCAGAAAATGTTCCAAGTCGATACCTTTATTCCTCAACCATTTCTTTTTTTAGTTAAGACTGAAGTTTTGAGCAAGTAATGAATGCTTCCCAAACTTCATTGCAAAATCCCTTCGGCTGCTAATGATGGTAAAACACATCTAACTTTCAATAATTTGGTCTCAGAAAAGAAAGTTCCCTTTCGTTACCCTATAGTTATATTATTTTTACCGATTTTCCTTGGTCTAAGTCTGCCGATTTGAATACTGTTATGGTTGACTTACTTGGTACATATATATAGAAAGAAAATAATATATTTTAGGGTGCGTGCACCGGCAGTTTTAGAGATTGAAGGAAGGTGAGAAATTTATACTTATAAAACGAATAAAACACAACCTTGGAAGATCGCTATAGTATATTGTAGCGTCCTTTCCGGAAGCCTATAATGCAGCGATTGCTTGGATTTGGTCAAACCCTCTTACAGCTAGATTGATGTGTTTTTAATGCTAAGTTTCTTATCGATTCGTTTAAGTCGGTCTTTTGCCAGTTATCCTACATAGTATAAAATGACTGAGGGTAAAATAGTACAGTAACATTGTGTAATGCATGACATGTAATCTTGAGACTTCTGACCTTAACCTGTCTTTGAATTACTTATCTGACTTACATAAACCTCGCGACTCGTAGCGCATTTCGTTTTAGGTCACGAATGTCACACGTTGGATAGCAAAACATTATTAGTAGGTGAAAAAGCCTATTAAATAGTTTAATGTGTAATATTTTATTTATATAATTTTTTTATAATTTTTGCTTTATTTTTTCAGATTTTGAAAAAGTAGGACTCAAAACGACATACTCATATGATATTCTAAGGGAGAAGGACTGGTTTCTCATTGCACTTGAAACAAGAAGACTTTTATAATTTGCAATCAGAAAGAAAACAGACCTTTTTTATTGGAAATTATTTGGAAACATGTGATTGAAAATTCATTTGAAAATTGGAACTTGTTATGGATAATATTCTTAGAAATTGATACGTGTTCAGGGATGGATGTTTTAGGGGTAGGTGTGAGGGTGTCTGAAACTGGGTTGAAAGAGTAATTTTGGTTTGCGGGAGGTGGGGGATGGGGGTTACGACTAGGCCAGTTGTAACAGTTCCAGATCAGTGTAGCGTTTACTTTTCATCTATATAACTGTTTTGCTCTTTGTTTCCTACACGCAGTGACACTTCTCTAAGGCCCCACACTCTTAAAATATTGGGCAAATTTTTTGACCAACTTTTAACCAACACTGCGGAAATATATGTCTGACCAACTGTTCGTCAAATATTGTCCAATCTCGGTTGATTAATTGCTTTACCTATTGTTGGGCAATTTGTTTTACCCAATATGTATTAATGTGAAAAGTACCCAACTGTCCAGTTCGGCAAAATATTACCATTTATTGGTAAAACGATCAATTTCTCCTTACCCAGAAGTTGGGTGTTGTTTCATTTTTTTACCTGTTATTGTGAAACGCACACTGGGATATTTCAGAGAAGGTACCTTCTACAAGTCTTAAAAGTTTCAGGCTTTTTCTAAAGTCCTCCCGGGCATTTATAACGCTTGAAATTTTAAAGAGTATAGTAGGATTTCAATTGAGAATTCATGTTCGACTATTTAAAATGTTCAGGGACACTTGTTCTTTATTTATGAAAGATTAAATATGCATGTTTCTTCATACATTTCATGTTCTCCTTCTTTATGCTGTATTGTACAATTGAAAAGCATGTGTTGCTATAAATGAAATAAATGAAATGAAATGAAATAATAATCACTCACCACTTTTTGGATAAGTTACGATGAATATATCATCTTCTGTGACTTCCATCTCTTCTATTTCCTTCATAATGCTTTCATTCGTCAAATCTGGCAAAGGAACTTCCCCCTTGTACATGAAGGCGTATTGTAAATAAAACCTTCTGTCGTTTGTTGCCATCTGTATAAAATGTTAGAATTGATTCGATTTGTTGCAGTTATATGCCTTGACTTTCTGGTTTCACCTTGCGGCTCCGAGAATCACTTTTCCAGTTGCGGGACTCTTCTTCTTGTCGCTACTCAACCTACACCATGGACATGCGCAATGAGTTCTAGCTATGTACTTTTAAAGTCTTGATATCACTGGTTAAGATATAATTGCATCAAAACAAGAATCGGCCGCTGTTGCGTAAGGAAAAGCTCATTTCAATGACAATTTTCAAATTCGTCTATAAGATAACGATTTCAGAAGCAGCAGACTCCTATTTTGGTGTGAGCGGACTATTCAAAAAAAAAAAAAAAAATGAGCGAAGTTTCCCGTTTTCTTTTCTATTTTTTATGAAACACTCTTATTTGGTCACTTAAAAAAGGAAATGAAACCATACAAAATTTATATGCGTAAAGCGACATCCTATTCGAGTACAGTTCCCTTTCAAACAGTTAAAATAATTGTTACTCACTTGTGATGTGTTCTTCAAAAACCTTAAGAGTTTCTTACAAAATAAGATAATAGGACATTTGCAGAATGATTTTTGTTGTTTTTCTTCGCTAAGTTTGGTGTCACTGTTCAATGTTATTTTGAAGCGGTTCGACAATTTTTTTCAGGTGCTCGCTCAAGTGGTAGAAAATCCAACTTATTAGGTCCAGCCTGGGGCAGTGGTGTAGTCAAGGGGGGGGGGGTGTTTTTGGTTGAGCCTCCATAAAAACAACCTTCAAATAAATTTGCACTTAAAATAGCCGATTTTTCTCCCTCCCCTTAGACCGTTCCCTCATCCCGTGTTCCAACCCCCCGTGGCACAATCCTGGTCGGGCTGAACTTAGAGAAAGCGGGTAATGGGGCCTTTAGTTGTGATTCTCTGCCTGAAATATCTAATTCTGCTCGAAAGACTCAGTGGAGCGCCACCATCTGTTGACGTGGAGCGTACAGAAAATTTTGAAAAATCACAACCCCTCATACAGCCACCGGAAATGGCATTTCCCACCGACTTGTAAATAGAAACCAGGCAAGCTTTATCTGGAGCTTCGTTTGCAGTAAAATTTATACTTCGATGAAAATAAGTAAATTGTAAAATGATCTGAAAATTACCAAATAACATGTACCTTTACCATTGGATGAAATGCTAATAAAGAAATAGAAAATAAGCTTGTATTTGCATTCTACAAACTACCTTGCGACGTAACATTATGATGAGTACCGTACATTTAAAATTCGAACAATATCATTCACCGCCGAAAATCGCTTCTCAAGGCAAGACGGCATGTTAGTAAGTATAACCGGAATGAATATCATACGAGGTTGTTGCATTTGAATTTGTGTTGTGAGGAAAAGGATGAACCTCAAATAGTCTTCTTGAAAATTCTCGTAGATGAACATTATGCTTATTTTAGTGTATTTGTTATTGTTGATGTGGCGAAAAGGGGGCTTGATGAGCCTGAAGAAGTCCCCTTGAATATTCTCGTATGAACATTATGAACATTATGATGAACATTATGCTTTATTTAGTGTAATAATTATTGTTAATGTAAGAAAAAGGGGGCCTGAAGCCATAGTAGCCCGCCTGCCCTTTGGATCCACGCCTGCTGGATACGTTACTGCACTGAAAAAAAAATCGGCTAGAAATACTCAAAAACGCGATCAAAGGTGTCCTCTATGGCATGCACTAAGAGCGTAAGTTTGCTCTGTTATGGAGAGAATATTTAATCAGTACTAAAAGCTTTAAATACTCAGTACGTCCTTTTCGGTCGCTTGACAGCTATAGTATCCACTTGTCGCTTATTTTACGCACCTCTTTTAAGAATTAGTCACAAACGGTGTATTCATAGCTTTTGGTGAGTAAATACCCTCACAAAATGTGATAAACTTATGCAGATTGTGCATACTACAAAGGAGAGCTTTACTGGCGTTTTCGGAGTATTTTCAGCCAAACATATTTTATAGTGTATAGACACACACATAAAAGTGTCAGCATTCATCCATTTTGTTGAGCCAATCCATCTACCATTAGGCCGTAACGCTGTATTACATAGTCATGAAAGTCCTGTGAAGTTGGGAGTTGGACCACAAACCTGAGGTTTACAAGCTTTGGAAAACATACTTTAACTTTAAGGCTTTCCCAGTGAGACCTCACGGCCCTTCTATATTCATACAAAATTCATACATTACCTGTTCTGTCGCATTAATGTTGTACAGAACTCTTGCCAGTGTTTATATGGGCTAGTATACCACATACAATTATTTATGTCTGCCCTCTCTTGTAGAATTGCTTTATCAAATGTTCTGAATTGTTCTGAAGGATGCCTAGCCTAATGCCAGGTCAAAGGAAGGCTATCGGGCTTACGTTATTGTAACGTTAGGAATGAGATAGCCTTCAGCTTAACAGTGATTACAGTCCTCGCATTCGTGAACTCCCAGTCTCACAGTGTCCCAAATATTCACATTTCAACACCTTATCCTCTCCATGAAGAGACTATTTTCAATAGTACAAAGAAAACATGTAACCTTCTAGCTATATTAGTAAATATTAGATGGAAAAGGATGAAAATGTTCACTTTGGTACGATATTTACCTGTGAAAAACAGCAGTGTTTTGGTCACCTGAAAGAAAGCGAGCACTGTTCGTACACACGTTCGAGCAAATGAATGCCACTGTATGTAATATTACTAGGTCAAAGTTTAGTTTTATTTGGTTAAAGTATAAATGTACACAGGTTGAAGTAATAGTAACACCCTTCCTAGTTTTTATTCTATCAATGAAATACGTGCAGTACGCACTTTGAGTAACTCTAAACAATGCCGATAAAGTTTACCCAACTGACGAGTAAAGAAAGTTACGGATGTGTCAATACCTTCAACGGCAGGTTAAAATAACTTGAGAGGTACTAAATTATGGTTATGAAATTGTTAAATTAAACAAGACTTGAATTAAAATACTTTTTTTTTCTCCTTTATTACATTTCATCTCTCTAGCGGTAAGTAATCACATTTATACAACTTGATGATAAGCAACATTAGGTTCACAATAGATGAAAAACAATCAGGATTGTACAACACCAGAGAGTCGACAAATATATATAACAGACAATATGTACACATAAGCAAAAGCTTCTCTATGATACACTGTAAACACATGATCTTTGAATCAGGCTTTCTTTCTTAGCCGAAAGTGCTTTCCTTTGTTCACATATGAAAGCATAAGCGAAATACATTTTAAATGATTGAAACTAATGAAAGACACTGCCTTGTTACTTGTACGAAATATACTGTAACAATTATACACTGCAGACTCTAGGTCTTAAAATCATGCCTTACTTATTGATGAACATCTTCACCGCTGTTCCATTATAAAACATGTATAGTAAATCTTCAATTGATCGTAAGGTGCTGTTGGTAAACAATAGCAAAAGGACAATACGAAAAAAGCTCCGCCGAAGAGGCAGCTTTATTACAAAGTCAAAAAAAAAAAAAAAAGAAATGTGGATCAGTGTGAACTAAAAAGGCTGGGACATGAAGCAAAAGCTCGCTCAAGATCACTAAAATTTACATTCGTTTTAACCTTATTCCTTTTCCGTTGCTCAACTTTTAAAGCGAATTTAAATTTATGAAAGAAGTCATTGTTTAACGGTTTTTCTTTTCGTAACTTACAATCAAAAATAAATTTCTTCATATGCATGGTTAAGAAATTGAAAGGATGACACGGTCGAGTACAACAAAAATAGTAATCTCGCTTTGAAAAAACAAATTGTTTTCTCAAAAACAGTTTTTCAACATCCAAAATAAATGTAGACGTGAAGCTACAATCCCAAAATAAATGGTCAATGGTTTCAACTTCCGACTCACAAAATGTACAAAGAGAGTTATCAGTTTTATTCATTAGCAAGAGAAGTCTATTAGTGGGAAGCACTCTATGGAGGAATCTAAACTGAAAGTATTGAACAGAGGAGTCTGAAGTTGATTTCCAAGGAGTACAGAAAAAACGTGACCAATCCTCGTTTGTAATATTATTAAGTGTGGCTTGCCATTTAAGACAGGCAGTAGGTTTCTCAACAATTTTCCTTATCAAAATTTTATAAATAAATTGTGAACTGCTATGACTGCTCAACATCTTATCGAATAATTCCTCGTTAGTATTTCTATCATTAGAAAGATGAACGGACTCACGCCAATTGTGCGGGATACTATGTACAAGGCCCAGAGACATGGTGAAAGGTAACGTGTCAATATTAAACTTATTAATAAAAGTTTCAAAACTTAATGGTCTACCGTGCTCGTCGAATAAGTCCCTAACATACTGAACATTCTTCTCAAACAGCATCGGATAGAATACAATTTTATCATTTACGCGAATGTTGGAATTATTCCAAATATGTTGATTACCAAAATCACTACTAGGATTATAATAGGAGGCACGACACCAAGCTTCCACGACCTGTCTAACAAAGTTATTATCGATAGGTTTAACATCACTTGGACTACAATTGCAATTAGAAAAGTATGTTTTACCATAAACATTCAAGTTATAATCAAAGAAGTATTTCCATGGTCCATTCGAATTATCAACATATCGACGAATCCAAGTGGATTTAAGACCATCAATAAAAGTGCTAATGTGGGTAACTTTCAAGCCACCTTCACTAATTGGATTAATTATAGTAGAGCGTTTTATCTTATCAGGATTCCCTGCCCAGATAAAATTGAAAATAGCATTTTCCATCTCTTTAATAAACGACTTCGGGGGGTTAGGAAGGACAAGGAAAAGGTATACTAATTGTGACAGTCCAAAGCTTTTAAAGATGATATTTCGACCAATCGGAGTTAAATCACGACTAGTCCATATACGAAGAGTGGTTTTTAGACGAGATAATTTGAATTAAAATACTACAGAAATTGAGTTCCTTGGAGGTTTACTCGTTGTTTGTGCGTCTTGACACTCATTTGATCTAAAAAATATTTCAGTGTGGATATTTTTGTAGTGTAAGTTGTAAAATTGTAAGGAAGATGTTCCTTCCCCAGTCTTCCCTACTTTTAGCCCATTCCACTGGTAGGCTATGTATAATAAGTCCATCCTTAACCAAAGACACAGATTTATTGCTCCAGGGTAAATCGTGGTGAGCACACAAGACCTTGATGTAAAATCAGGACGCTCGCAGTACATGCTGTGTCATATGAGCTAGTCTGCATTGTGTTAAAATGATTTCAATTCAAAAGATAAGCTACCACTTAAGAATTTTGGTATACACCTAGTACAACTTTAGTTTTACGGATGAGTACCTTTAAAGACGATGTCTAATATCAATATTCATTTTTACTTGGTAATACTCCTAAACTCCTTGGTCCATTGAAGCCACGTGACTGTGCATTATCCTAATAGGATAAAGAACGTGCGAATCACCGCCGGAGGAATTCAGTAAACCCTAGTAAGACAATATTACAGTACCATTAATTGATAAAGCTTATACAACATTCGTCCACTACTACGTAAGTATACAGACTCGACAATGCCTAGGCTGCATGATGATATGTGTACTGTTTATATGTATATATGTATGCATGTAACGAAAAGTGTAATCCAATAATTAGAGTGCACAGCCTTTTATTAACAACATAGTGCATGGATACCAATAAACTCTACAATCCCCGATAACCCCAACTTACTCCGTCTTTCTAATCGAAAGAGAGCGCAGTTGGCGAACAACCCTTATTGCAAGGTGCAAATGTAATTTGAAAAAAAGTCATTATCACTCCTTTAGTGGCAGAAATGCCCTCTTAATACATTCTCGATTCCACACTTTTGGATTACGAAAATAACACAAATGACATTGTTACCAGCCAATATAGGCAACACGGGAGCTTACTTTGTATCCCAATGTCCTTTAATTCACTTTAAGATGTGACTATGATCATTCAAAAATCACGCCAGGCTGCCATTGTTATTATAATCTAACACTTTGCAGTTTTTATAGGGATGAAGAAGATACTGCAAAATAATGGTAATAAAAAATGTAAATTTGTCTCCAGTGGCCTAAACGTGCACTTTGTCACGGTGACCATGCACCCACTCTCAAAAACAGTTTGTCAAATGGGGCACGAAGCGGACTCTTGTCAAATATTTAAAAAGATACGCTTCAAATCTGACTAGAAGTGGTTCAAAAATGAATCTCTTTGTGTCATTTATGAGTAGAATCTGGTAAAAAATTTGACAAGAATCCGGTTGGTGCCCCAATTGACTACATTCTATTCAAATTTGACTAGAATGTTTTGGAGTGTGCCGGGAAAACGAGAAAACAACATAACCTTTGCAACAACTTACTTCTAACTTTTTAAAGGTTTCTTCCAGGTTTTGCACATGAATTCGGTTAGAGATGAAATACAAGGACTCCGTAACTCAGTATGACGTTGAACGTGATGCTCTGCATAAACAATGAAGTAAGAAAACAATCGGAGTCCCAGCTACTGGAAAAAGCCATGAGAGTCGCTAGATTACACCAGAAGGTTATACGCTGAGGTGCAAATCCTTATCTACATTGACCCTAACCTAACCCTAACTTGAAGTCACTATGCTGTTTTTCTACTGACTGAAAGAACTCTTGTCCTTTACACATTAGCAACGAACGCTGTCAATAAAATCTGTAATAAATTAAAAAATTTATAATACAGCCAGATAACATGTATGTTTGCCCGTATAGCAGAATTATTCTTGATTACTGTTATGTCAACAAGTTGTCTAGAACAATGATTATGCTAAGCAAGTACTTGCCAACTTAGGTATCACGGCTGACGTATACGAGAATAAGCGCTCGTAGCCAGGGGGTCGGGGCGTTAAGCTACGTTCGAACGACCCACCCCAACTTGAAGGAGGTCCATTTTTCCAGCCATGTGTTTGAAGGGTCTGCTATGAAATATTTTTTATCTTGACATATACCAGATTACATATATGATTTTTTCTCAAAAAGTGGTGTACTGTGTGGAATTCCTGGGGAAAAAAGGACTTCTGCTGTGTTCAAAAGTCCTCTAAAATGCTCCAGATTGTAACTTGAAGAGATCTGCGGATTTTAAACTTTTCGGGGGAAGCATGCCCCGGACTCCCTATCAACTGCATGCTTACGGCACGCGCCAGCCGCCTCCGTCCGTATTTGGAAGGGTCCGCATCTTGGAAAAAAGACTCTCCCCTCCACATGGGCTGGCTACGGGCCTGAATGGTCACATGGTGATTGAGATACTCGGGAACATAATCTTGATAAACTTTGTGTTACCGGTTAGTACTGCATGTCAGATTTGCATGAGTACACCCTATTTTGTACGGAAATTTGTATCTCTGCCATTGTAATCGTTTAAGGAGTTTTTTTTTTGAGTACCCTCCTGAGTACGTTTTTGAACTAACCTCTTTCTAAATTCCTCCTGACCGTCTGACAAAGGGATGCACGGCAAAACCAAACCTTAAAGGGCCAAACCTCTCACCCCAAACTACAATTTTGGTACCCGGGTACCTAAATTCTCAATTGGCTCAGCACTTTGATTGACTGCTAATTCAAACCATGCAGCGTACTAAAGCTTATATTACACAGTATGAACGGTACTGAGAGTGTTTTCATTATATAAATTGAGTTTTTCTATACTCACCCTGAAGCAATAAACTGAGATTGTGTCTGGATGAGGATGAATTTCAGACAATTGTGGGAGGGGCTTGAGCAAGAAGGTTAGGAGAATTGGTACTGTTTGGGGTGAGAGAACTGGGCCATTAAGCTGCTTCCCGAAGACCAACCTGACGGCCTTCAGAAATTTTACAGCATTGGTCTGTCATGCATGGCTCTATTCTAGACTCTATGAAAACAGAGAGCTGACAACTCCATGATCAAAAGAACAGATAGGCCTGCTACACATGATTTTAGCCAAAAGGCCGAGAAGCATTTTCCTCCTGACCCTCCGGCAAACGATCATTTGGCGAAACCAAACCTTTAACTAACTAGAAAATGAGGTTACGATTTTTACGAAAATCGTAACCACTTACTGTCTATGATTGTTTCTCTGCCAACGCACTTGGTACGTACTAAAGCTTAGCATATCGCCCTTTCACTTTTGTTGGCGGATGTGATATAGCCTACCCATTGGCGGGATTGCGGAGGGGGGAGGGCACGGGGGCACTTGCCCCCCCCCCTTTTTCCAGAACTTAGTTTTTGACGCCTTAGTCTAATTGCTTTTTCTACAAAAATATAAACTGGAACTGACAGAGCTACGCGAGTGATACTTAATCAGGTTGTATAATGTTTAAACGGGTCATACACTGCATTGAAAACTAAATAAAAAGAATATTCTTCCAACGCTGTTTTTTGGCATGCGACGCGTGCACCCGTTTTAAATATGTCAGAATTCTGGGTCACTTCTTGTAGAACACCTCTTCCATTGTCACTAAAACTTATCACCAGTGCCCGGGCCCTACACAGCTGAATGTCTATCGTAAATAGTGAAAGGGGGAGGCCGGGAGGCGGTCGTCTTCTCGTCCCCTTCTCTGACCAAGTGCCCCCAAGCTTTCTGAAAGGACGATGATCGTATTTGACCCTAATCTGGAGCTCCACTCCTGAGCTCCACTCGGCTGAAGTGAAAATGGGCCCACCCTTTTTCTAATTTCCATTAATTTCTCTATTGAGATGTCTCAAAAGTCCATTTTGGGGCATGTTCTGCGAGCCCCACCACAGATAAAGACTCTATAAAAATCTCATGAAAAGGATTTTAGGAAACCAACGGTACGTTTTTGCTTGCGATGAAGTAAAAAATCCATTTTTGGCGCGTCCCGCGCGCCCCTTTACAGGTAACGGCTCTGTTAAAGTCACCTGAAAAGGACTATATAGGAAACCAGAGTACGTTTGTGCCTCAGTAAGAATATCTTTATGGGGCCACGGTTATTCAGTTAAAGTTAAAAGTGGCCCGTCCTTTTTCTAATTTCCATTCAGTTTCGATACTGAGATGTCTTAAACGTTAAATTTTTCGGGCGCTTCGCGCGCCCCATCATGGACAACGGCTGAATTCACCTCACATGAAAAGCCCCCTAGCTTTCTGAAAAAAAAAAAGATCTGGGACACCAAGGAGGGAGCCCCCGAAGGACCTCAATTTTAAGTAGTCCATTTTCCCCACTCGCACCCTCTGCATTATCGATTCCGGCCGACTTTAATCATACGGAGTTTGGATATAACTGAAGAAAGTCAAATTGTGATATTTGTGTTCTGTTAAGTGCCCATCTTATGTAATTTAAAGTTGAAGATCAAATGCATCATTTCAATGCGTACAATTTCGCAAATACCCAGGAGCTTCCGGGGCCTTCGCCCCCTGGACCCCCCACCGGGGCTTTGCCCCTGTACCCCACCAGGGGCCCTAATTAGGGCCCCTGGACCCAACGCCATAATCCTGTGTCCATGTTTATATTGGAAGTCCGTGGGCGTAAAATACGCTCAAGGCCCACCGCTGCTTGTGTATATTATCATGCTCGGAATGGTCATTCCCAGATTTCGCAAAGGTGTCTTCACTGTTCTTTTTGTCTGTATTTAGGGTTACCATAGGCCTATTTATTTTCTCGCAAGGACTGAGGACGAGCATCACCACCCTGGTGAAGAGTCTATATGTGAGGAGGGGAGGGTGGAGAATTCGGAAATTTTGTTGGTTTACAATGGTGTCTAGATGCAAAATGGTGCAATATTTGTCGTTTTTCCTAGAGTTTCTTCTAACTGAAACAAAAACCTGTCAGACCATGTGAGAAATACATTGAATCCGGACATATGTGGCGGTATTTTTAAAAAACCGGCCGGACACCAGCAAGAAACAATAAAAAGAGGACGTGTCCTGATAAAACCGAACAGCTTATAACCCTACCTGCAGAGCCGCCGTGAGCACTGTAGGCATCATACTTTGCGACTTCCGGTTGATCACTGCCGTTGATTGCATGGATAACCTATAGGTGATGATTTTTCAATTAGCCTGATAAGCATTATGAGAAATGCAGTCCTGTGTCATTCGTGTGTATCATGAGATTGCGAGTCGAAAGTAACGACGGATTGATATCTACAACAAGCAACCAACATAGTACCCAAGTTCTGCATTGATTATATTCAGGTAGGCCTACATGACATTAAGTTGGCCAACAAACTGACAAACGTGAAAGGACGGTATTCTAAGCTTTTGTACGTACCAAAGTACGTTGGCACAGAAACAATCATGGACAGTAAGTGGTTAAGATTTTCGTTACCACATTTTTTAGTTAGCGTTTAGCACACTCTACATGTACGCGGTATACTACAGGTACCGGCAATGCGGCCGTCATGTGATGAGCAAGGATACTGTATACAAATTTGACTTACTCAAGTATTCTTATACAAAGAAATAAAATACATAAATGCCAACATAAAACCTGCTTATTTTAGGACATATCATTACAAAAAGTGACAATGAAGTCTCGTTCCCGTCTATATGACTCACTCTGCATAATGAGCTCGATTGTAGAGCAAACCACTCACTGACATTCAAGAAACATTGAACGAAAGAACTGTCACTCGAAAATGAGAAGCATGCCTAAGGTACTGTCCATGACGTCATGGACAGTGCAATTCCCAAAGAAGCTATTACGTCCGAGAAGAGAAGCTTTATATGTCTGTTTTTTCCATGAAACTATTGACTGAAGTAAATGTCGAAATCAATAATTACTGAGGTAAACTTTCCCAGAAAATATCTCGTGTAAAGAGCGCCCTCGATTTGGCGTCCGAGTAGGAAAAGTTGTAATAACGTCTTCATGAAAACAGCATGGCAATCTGCAGCACTTATCGAGCTCACATGCACTCTTCTATGTTGAGGAGAGATTTTTAATGCTTAGTGAGAGTTTGTTTAAAGCTTCTATTTTTCTAGCTAGTGCATTCACAACTAGTTTCCATGCAAGGTTCCATTTCCTGTATTTAATTTGCTGCACAGTCATCCGACGTGACCCAATGCAACTATTATGCACTGTCATGTCTTTCACCTAATATTGTATTTTTCTGTCTGAGGTAGTACTAATCAATACTTAATTCAATTTGACCCAAACGCCATAAATTTGGGACCAAGAGTTTCTTTATCATGTTTAGATATGTACAGTTCTTAAACGCGAATGGTAAGCAAGGTAACGGTTGGTTTAGCATCACATATCATCTTGTTTTGGAATTACGTCTTTCATCCTAGCAAAGATTTGGACCAAAGATGGAACAAATACAAATAGAAAAACTGGGGGCATGGCTCTGACTGCAATACTCGAAGACAAGTAGGCCCATTTGCCCAATATTTGATCCCTTGTTGTTGTGGATTAAAGTTGTGTTTTAAAACGGGAAACCAGTTGCGTTGTTTCTTTGAACCTATTAACTTTGTTGGCCATGTTTTTTCGCTGATAAGAAGGCGAAAATGGGTAAAAATGGGTTACCCTCAAACTCATACATTGTGGTCCCCGAAAGACTTTAAGGCGGAATTCCGCCACCAGTTGGCGAGTAGCATACAGTAAATTAGTAAAACGGAATCCCTCAGGCAGACGGAAATGGCATATCCCAGATTTGGTAGTAACAGCAAATCAATTGTTAGTTTTTTTCTTTTTTTAAAAAACTCTTTATGCTAAACAATGTTCACTCCATTCATATTGCAAAATGATCAAAAATAACCAAATAAACTTAAGCACTATCATGTTCGGCAGAAAGTTGAGCACTCTTATAAACAGAATGTGCCCATAGGCTGACATCCCTCGGAATAGAAGATTAATGCGCCCACTTTTTGAAGACCTTGGATGTACTGATCTGAAGAGCCAACCCCATTTTTCAAACGAATGATCAAAATTGTATGCCAACGTTTTAACATTGATTCCGGAAATGTCGGTTCTTCTAGTCTTACACTACACAAAAAATCCGTATCCTCAGAGAAATATTAGCTAAATACGAGAGCACCGAAAATACGGATGGTATAATGGACATCTCTTGGACCAAAGCCGCTACTACTACTCTAAGAAATAGAGCAAGATTTTCTTACGATATGAGAGGGCATCAATGGCGTACACAGGTTCTCTCGAAGAGTGGACAATGCAATATGCTGAGTAATCGCCGGCCTGCGGGAGAATCTTGAGGGAGGGTGAGTCCACCCTCCCCTTTAACAATTTTTTGCTTTTTCACTAATAGCCTAGGATGCAAAATGGTGCAAGTTTTCCGACGTTGACAGAAATAGTCTTGAGATTGAATTGAATTGTGGTGGTTAATAGGGATAAAACTGAATATTTTTTGTCTTATTGCATGCTAATGCCATGCACGATACATTTTGGAAGTAAAATTTGTTTCTAATTTTGCGTACTTTTAGGATAATTTCAAAATAAACTGATAAAAGAGCATATAAGTGACCGGCACAGTCGCACGGGAACCTTTCAGTTTCTGGTTTTTCTCGCCCAATAGAAACT
This sequence comes from Holothuria scabra, assembly GCA_037179385.1. Taxonomy (NCBI): domain Eukaryota; kingdom Metazoa; phylum Echinodermata; class Holothuroidea; order Aspidochirotida; family Holothuriidae; genus Holothuria; species Holothuria scabra. Next base: position 4,733,887 of record CM074200.1, read on the forward strand.
TTTTTTCGCCCCCAAATTTCTGCCATAAAGTCAGTCTTAGCGCTCCATCATTAGTTGGGAGCAGAGTGGTCCAAAAATTTGGAAAGGTCGGCCATCAGATGACCGGAAATTGCATTTCCAACACTTACACGTAGATTTAAAGCAGTAGCTATCTTCTAAGTTGTTTGCAGTAAAATGCTTACTTCAGAGCAAGTTCGCAAACTGCAAAGGGGTCATAACATTATTAAAAAGTACTTTGACCCGAAAAATGTAATTTTGCCTGAACACTGTCTAAGCGGGGCGCCATTGTTGGTTGGCGCGGAGCGTAGGCTACATGAAGTTGTGAAAAATCGAGACGATCAGATGGTAGAAATTGCGTTTTAATGCTTGTAAAGAGAAACCAAATAGTCGTTATTTTTAGCTTTCCTTTGCAATAATACAAAAAATTCACACCATGCTACTTGATTGAAAAATCACCACATTAAAGGAAAATGTACCACTACGATTAGATGAAATGGTAATGAAAACTATTCAACGGAATTGAAAATATGCAAAATTTTCCCTATCGTAACTTGGCTAAATTGAAGATCCGATGAATAGATGGAATTGTTTATATGACCGCCCGAACTCTCGACTATAAATGATTTTACTCGGGCATGTACAGAACTTAGGAAAATTGCAATTTTCCAGCAATTTTCCATGATGGTGTAGTTGATAGTGTTCAGGACCCTTTACACATCGCTATATGATTCATTATGATGCTCAAATTGAGGTCATATTCCCAGAGCTTCCGAGGCTTTGTCCCCTGGCCGCGCAGGAGCGTTGTTTTTGGATCGATTACCCCTGAGAAAGGTCCCTTCACCCACACCGTTAAAGAATAGCCCAAAACCAAATTTATTTTTGATATATTGAACAGGGACACATTCGAAGCATTCTGGTGAAATTTTTATTTATTTCCCATGTTCGGTTCTCGAGATATTAGCAATTGAACATGGCAAATTTTCAATGTAGAATGAACTTGGAGCAAGCAGGCATGATGTCATGGATTCACTTTTTTAGCCAATGTTTTGTTTTTCTTCATAATTTACCACAAATTTTATGCAACTTAACCTTAATATATTGATAGCATAAGTGCATCCTGGGCAATAGAATTTTAAAACCTTTATATGATTAGGGGCAAAATGGCACGCCTAATCAATTCAAGTTAAAACAAATACCATGAAAAATAGGGAAAAACAAAACACTGGCCAAGAATGTGAATCCATGACATCACACCTGTTTTTTTTCAAGTTTACTTTCTCTGGAAAATGTGCCAACTTTAATTGCTAATATCTTGAAAACCGAACATGGGAAATGAATGCAACTTTCACCAGAATGCTTAGAATATGTTCTTCTTTAACATACCAAAAATAAATTCGACTCTGGACTATTCCTTTAAAGAGAACGTTTAGCCCTCTTGGGGCTGCTCCCGCGATATTTCATCTAAAAGTGTACCAAAAGAAATCTTCGTCCCTGAGGGTGCCGCAGTGGTCCACAGAAGTATCTGAACAACAAAACAAATGAACTGGTTTTCCGCGCCATCTACAACGATAGCTCCAATATCAAAAACAGGGTTCTCGTCGCTGCGACGGGTCGAGAAATACGCTTGCAAAACATACTATCTACTGATAAACCAAGAAGGTATTCGATCTTATCACAGCCTCGAAAATTCAATAGTTCGTTCTATTCACTGATTTACTGTCAAGTCGTTTAGCATTAAAAGATCCTGAACAAAAACATCCCGCTATTTCAAATGAAGGCGAAAATTACTCTAATCCGGTGCAACTTAGGAGTTGTTTTAACGTGTTTTTAAGAGCTGTTTTAACGTGTTTTAACGAGTTGTTTTAACGTGTTTTAACGAGTTGTTTTAACGTGGGTTCAGAGTAACGTTGATATCCGCGGAAAAGAAAAGGTTGAAGCACTTGCTTAGGAAGCAATGTTTTTTGTTGTCATGTATATTTGTGTATTTATACATGTTGGACAAATAATTATAAGAAGGTATGCTCTTACGACTAATGTTTTGTTCCTGTTTGTGGAAGATTTATATAATCTATAATAAATGTTCAGGTCTTATCTAATCAAAATGCAGAGGTTTTCTCTGGAGAAGAGACATCTTAGGTTTATTTGAGACCATCCAATTAGTTCCATGTGTATACACATAAGGAGAAAATTCTGTAGCGATCGATCATTATACCATGAGCTTGTACAGTTTTTGTCACTTACACTTTGCAATTCACGTTCTTTGCACCTACTTCTTGTTTACTATTAACCTACATAACGGCTGATATGTGGCTATCATTATCTAAGGAGGAAATTAAAGACATCGATAGAGAACTGATGGCTAAAAAGTCAAAATTACTCGTTATGGCTTTAAAAGAATTAATGCCTGCCTTTCATAATCCGTGTAAAATATGAAAATACACTCTAAAATCAAAAGAGTGAACTTAGTCACTCTTTGATGGAGTGAAAAGTATAAATTCGCTCCATAAGAGTGGTAATTCACTCCAAGAGGAGTGAAGTTCCCTCCAAAAAGAGGGAAGTTCACTCCAAAAAGAGTGAAATTCTCTTAAAACGAGTGAAGTTTCCCTCTTGATGGAGTGCCCACAGTGATCGCTCTTAAAAAAAGAGCGATCATTGCAGGCACTCGTGGAAGAGTGAATTTACCCTGTTCCTCTAGTGAATTTCACTCTTTTTGAGCGAACTTCACTCTTTTTGGAGGGAACTTCACTCCTCTTGGAGTGAATTATCACTCTAATGGAGTGAATTTACACTTTTCACTCGTTCAAAGAGTGACTAAGTTCACTCTTTTGATTTTAGAGTGTAGTAAAATACTAACAGACTTTAAATAGTATTACATACAGTGATTTTCCCAGAAAGTTTAAGTAAGGTTATACAAGGCCAGCAATCAAGCCGGTAGATAGCAGATGAGATTGTTTAAAATGATTATGCTTTGACACATTTAATTAAAATCGTTTGAGGCCCTTGGGTCAATATGACTTTACAGTGATTCGATAACAAATTTATGAACGAAGCGCTATCAGGATTTATTTGAATCTCTCTCTCTAAAGCAAATCAGATTCTCTGCGGAACAAGTTCTTATTAATTCAAAAATCAGTGTGTGGTTTGTGGTTGCAACAATGACAGTGACTGAATGGATGGCTGAATGAATGACTGAATGGATGTATGGATGAATGCATACATGACTGATTGAATGAATGGTTCAATGAATCAATCAAAGTTTTAAACATTTCACAGATAAGAAGAGACTAAAAGGAACGAAAAAGTTCAGTTAATGGGAAAGATAAAGTAACTAAGGACAGGAAAGGCTGTAACATCAATCCTTACAGTTTTTATTCTCTTTAAATATGAACTATTATTTGGTGGCCTAAAAAACATTTAAGTGACATGTGTTTCAATTCTGAAATTTCAGAAATATAAAGAAGCATGAAAATTCAAACGGTGTACTCCTCATCTTCATAGGATGTTCCAGCGCAGAGATATGATATGTTGAAGGAATTTTCCTCAATTAAATAGTAGATTGAACAACTTCTTTTTAATTTTAAAATATGTCATTGTTTCGTTTTGTTTATTTACTCTTTATACCTCCCAGGAGGTGTTAAAGTCAATTGATACAATTGATATGCAAGCAACACAAAAAAGAAAGTAATAAAAACAAATTACAGGCCTACATTCAAAGAATAAATAAGATCCCTTAAATCTAGTCACCAGCTCCATGCTGAAAATAAAGTAGACAACCAGGAAGCATTAAGGTTCATATGAACATTTTTAATTTTAAAGGTAAACAAAACATGTAAATGAGTTGTAAAAAAGATAGCCACGAATTGCTGCGCAAGGGAACATTTGGGTATAAGTGAATAAATTGCAACATTTTATTTTTCACTAATGGACCAACAAATGACATTTAGTTGAATCAATAAAATTGTTTTAACTCTAATAAATATATTTTAAAATGTGAGACTTGTGGTATATATTAAGAATATAATTCTTTCTTATTAGATCCTCATCGACTTGGTATGCTAAAGAGGTTACATAAGTCAGTGCCTGGAAAAACGCTGACACAAACTCATCAGTCCATTATCATTTTTCAGGTTGACGACCGTCTACAACCAATGCCTGAGCAATTTGATTCTCGGCCGCCGTACAATGTGAATGCATCTGCTAGTGGAATCGAAAATCACAGCGATGCACCAGAGGCAAAGGAAGTTACGTTTCCCCAGTTATTTAAGCCTACGTGCTTTGAATTCTATGGTTTTCTTTTCAACCTATTGTTACAACCCTCGAGGGTTGAAACCTTTACCAGCCCTGTGGCTATTCCACTTAGCTACAATTCCTCTTTTAACAGTTTAATCTGATGTTAATGAAAGCGGAGCTATGCCATTTGAGAATTTTTGTGGACTACTACAAAAATTGTAGTTTGCAGGGTGAGAATTGACTGCCTTTCAGTTATGGCTATCCCGACTGCCAAGGTGCGGTAACGCATCGGTTATCTGGCTGTGGTGTTTGGTTAATTTTTTCTGAAATTCGATTTTTTTTTTTTAAATTAAAGTTTGTTTATTTTCTACAGGAATTAGGAAATAACAAAGTTACTTCTATTACTTGGAGCATCGGTTGCAGTGTTTGTTTCAAACTTACTTTTTGTGAAATTGGATTCCACTTATATGAATTGTGCTTATTTCTACAAGAATTAGGAAATAAGTGAGTAAGATGTTTCTATTACTGGACCATTCCTGAGTTCTTGTTTCTTTGATATATTGTAACCAGAGAGCACAAAATTTACTTTTAATTGAAATACAATGAAAAGGGATAATCCTCTCCTTCTTATTCTGGTCTGTTATTTAGTAGCATTTTGGCCACTGTAACACAGCAAACACCAATCGGTTTTCGATTTTCGGTTTTTTTTTTGTTAAAATCTTCTCCATCTCTGGTCGAAAAGTAGTATCAATGTATGATTTGCGTCAGATGTCCAGGGGTGGCGCCAGCGAGGGGGGGGGGGGGCGTCGGGTCGGGGAACACTGCCCCCCCTCCCCCGTCGGGGAAGGTCGGCGGTTTCGTCGGGAAGGCCTAAAAAATAAAAAAAAAAGTAGTAAAAAAGCCCACAAAGGACTGGAGTTACTGGATGGGCCATCTAGAACATATTTTTTGTTTTGTGATGCTATTTTAATACATGTCGAAATCGATTTTAAATCACTTCTTAGCTCTGTTAAACCTCGTTCTATGTACCTTGTCCTATCTTTTCCCCCTTCGGGGAAGGCCGACAATTTTTCTGGCAGGCCTAAACATAAAAAAACGTAAAGGACTGAAGTTACTGGATGGATGACCATGATTCTTTTCTTTTTGAACTTTTTTTCTTTTGTAACGCTATTTTAAAGCGTATCTGAATCGGTTTTAATCACTTCTTACTAGCTCTTCTATCCCTCATCCCATCTTAAATCCGTGCGCGCAAGCTCATGCCTCCGTCGGGGACGGGCTACCCACCCCTGTTGTTGAGAAAATTCAGTTTCGTCGGAGAGCCTTCATCTACAGACTCACGAAAAAGATGTGGGTCTGTATAGTCACTAGGACGAACTTGATCTTGAATTTTAGAAGATCATATTTTTCAAGGAAACTCACAATTCGGAATTCTCCTTATAAAAACAGACGAGGGGTTGTTCATGTGCGTGCATTACCCAATGGTCTGCCATCTGGCCTACCCGTACGGACAGCCGAACTCTTTCAAAGGTAATGAATATCGGCCATGTCGTTTGCAGCTACATATAATGATGAACAGTGGTGTGAGAAAATCTCCCCATAAGTCTGACTGAGAATTTATTTGAAGTCACCTTATAACGTGCCATATTTTCAAATACGTTGGGAGTTAAACCATTTATAGTCTGGAGTTCGGGCAGTCACGTTAAAAATTTTATCTATTTAGTGGACCTTGCAATTGAATTCAATGAAGATTCTTCAGTTCTTAATGCAGTCAAAAACAATACTCATGTTTTAAATCCCGTTTCATATAGTCCTCCCCTCCCCCCGAAAAGAGACAAGACCATTACATCGAATTTTAGCAGTACCTTTTATCTGGTACTTTTCTGATCATTAGCAAGTTGGGTTTTTTCTATTGAAGTGAAACTTTCATTTTAAAGAAAGGCTCAAAATAACGACTGCTTCATTTCTAGTAACAAGTCTGGGAAATGCCATTCCGGCTATTTTAGGGGTTAGATTTTTTAACAATTTTCTGTACGAGCCGCACAGATAGTGTTTTAGTCGAACAGATAACTGAACGGAACAATGCGTATTTGTAAATTATTCTTCGTTTTGGGGCAGTATTATGAAGTGAACATAATTTTATTGCGAAAGAAATCTGAAAGTAAGGACTTCTTCAATTCTAGTTACGAGCCCAGGAAATGCCATTTCCTGCTTTCCGGGGGTTCTCAATTTTTCAAAAAATTCTGTGTGCTCGACTTAGATAATCTTTCGGGCAGTATTTCATTTTTCGGACAAAATACAATTCTGTCCCTCCCAAACTGACACGCTCCCGTACACCTATGACAATAAATAAAATATAAAACATCAATAAATGTGAAGCCAAATTTTTTCCTTGGGAGAATGCTCCAATATGGTCCGAGGGCCTAAATCTGCATGATGATATTCAGTAACCTCAACAAAACTACAGATCACCCCTACTTGATTTTCCCCATGAGAACGTCAGATTCCTCCCTAAAACCCCCAAACTTTCATAAAATTACAATTTTTCTCCAATATTAGCTTTAGATTGTTAAAAGTGGCAAAATTTTCCAATTTCGATGGATACTCCGTAAAATAAATAACCACAGCCAACTCTGTTAATCACCCAGCATAACCTAATTTTACTCCTGAAAGGCATATCACTTAATATAAGAAACCAAATTTTTCATTATAAACTTAGCAACAAAAAATTTCTTCCATTTAAGTCCAAACTTTCTCCATTGTAATAAGCTCATAATTTTCAAAGATACGTTCAAAAAAGGGAAAAACTTTCCAGTCTCGTCTCGAAGCCTAAGTTCGTAGGTCTTGTACAATTCAACCCCAAAAGAATTTCAGCTGTCGCCCATATAACGTTTTTGATTTTTCCCTTATCAAGGACAGATACTTCAATAAACACCCAGAATTTTTTCTAAGTACCAAAAAAGCCAAATTTCTTGCAGGAGTTTTAATTTTTACTTCAAATAAACTCCAGATTTTTAAGTATTTGTTTAAATCAAAGCTCAAAATTTCGGCGCGCTCCACGCGCCTCAAATTTTGCCAAGTCACGTTCCACCGGGACATAACATCGCCTTCGTCGGGGCCTTAAAATTCTGGCCCCACTGTCGGGGAGCTTGGCCCCCCTGTCGGGCAAATCCTGGAGCCACCCCTGGATGTCCATGAAAACAAATGCAAACTGATTATTTCGTGGCAGCACACGGGTAAAGATATTTATCGGACAGCGGAGTCCAAGTAAATCTGTCTATCGATGTGACGTCACGAAATAACTAACATGAAATCAAATGTCACAGTCCTACGGTACAACTTATATATTTTCACAGGTTGGCAAATTTTCGTCTCTCTCCGACCAGAAGTGGAGAGGTTTTGAACAAAAACCCGAAAAACTAGGATCGGAATCCAGCCCAAATTCGTTGTACTGTGACCGCGGCTTAAAGTAAGGAACAGGAGGCAGTCGTCACGTGATCCAGCAAATACAAAATAATGATTGGTGGCATTTTATCACAGCAGGTCCCACGCGACATCCTGTAGGACGATTTGTCGGGACATTTGCTGATTTTGTTCCACTCATGGAAATTTACACAACAAAAAATTCACTTTTCATCTTGAAGTTTTTATTTTTCCTTGACAAAAAATATTTCCAATCTTTCTTCGACAGAACCCTAAATTTCGCTTCCCGCGCCCAAACTGTTGCATTTGACATCATTTGGGCAGGCAGTCCCTTCTAAAAGGGCTTCAAGTTCCTAACAGGAGTTCGGTCCTTATGCCGATCATATCTTTTTAAATTTCCTGCAAAATGTCACTCGTTCACTTATATTTCATGCACAGTAAACACTAGAAGTGCGAACTTTGAAGAGCCGGATCATGTGCTATCAGTGTCGTTCAAAGCCAAGCTTTCTGTAAACCCCAAAGCTCCACTCAAACTGATGGTGGCGCTCCGCTTAGATAGAAACACTGAGTCTCCAACTTTCAGAGCTTGATCGCCGCCCATGGGTAATTATTGATTTGTTTTTCCTTGTAAGCCTGGGAAATGTCATTTACGGTTACCCGAGGAGTCAATTTTTCAGAATTTTTTGGACGCTTCGCGCCAACCTATGGTGGCTGTCCGCTTAGACAGTCTTTCTGGCTGAGTAGTGAACGTCTTTCTTCAAGCTCAAAATCAAAGTAGCGACTACTCAGATCCTCGCGCGAGCCCCATGATCTCTCGCCTTTCATAATGGTTTAGCTTAGCAGTGTCAATGCGCGCTCATAAGGTGTCCCCATGCGCGCCAAAATTTTCCATTCCCTGTGAGAATTTAAACCTCCTTTTGCAATGCAGCATGAAACTTTGAGCAGGACATTGAATGACAGAGTCAGTCTTCAATACAAATGGTCATTATATCGTTTTACTTGTGATTTCTTTTTCATGAAAAAGGAAGGTAATTTGTGGGTACGACTACGAGTTCAAAACCAAGCATCCCAGTCATTATAATGTCATAGGCATGTTATTCTAGTACTCTGAATATGAGCAAAGAAACCAGTATTTTGCAAGAAATTGAATTTCGATACAGTAAAATCCATTTGGCAGACTAACCACGGGTCATGAGCGGATATACACATCAAGGAGATCTATATCCCGTTAAGCATGGATCCAGTAAATCCCAAGGATGCGCCAGGAATATGCGCTCTTCAGAAACATGTCCCAACAAACCAGAATGCAAAAATGCATTGAGGTTTCGATGATACATACATGTTCTTTTCAATAAAATGCTACATTTCTTGTAACACCTGGTGACCCAAAGTGACCTTTGACTCCACCAGTACTCACCGGTTTTTATTTTAACGAAAACGCTTCTATATTCAAAAAGCCAAATTTCATACTGTGCCTTAAAGGTAGTGTGACATGAAAAATTGAAATCCTAGCAATATTTCAAACATCTGAGGATAATACCCTCTAATTTGGTCCGATATTCTGCAAACAAGGTTTTCAGAGTTTAATGCGAGGTGATACCAAATGACCATTGACCTCCACCAAAAACAACAGGTACAGTACTTTTAACTCACCATAACACATCCAAATACTAATTTTGAAATCCATCGAAGTTTCCTACCTTGAGATATCCCTTTGACAAGGTTTTCATTGACCTTTGGTGACCCCAAATGATCATCAAACTTCACCAAGAACTGCAGATGCCATTTTCCTACCAAAACACCTCCACATACTAACTTTGAACTCTATCCCAGTCTTCTACCTTGAAATACAAAGTAAAATTTGGTTTTCAAAGTTTGACCTTGGATAATTCCATGTGAACTCTGACCTCTATCAAAATAAAGAGGGTGCACCCTCCTATCATAATTCATCAACAAACCAAGTTTGAAAACAATCCAAGCTTCCTACCTTGAGATATCATTCAACAAGTTTTCCTGAGCTTGACCCCATGTGACACCAAATGACCTCTGACCTATACCAAAATATAGGGTTCTTCCTTACATCATAATGCATCAACATATCAAGTTTGAAATCAATCCAAGTTTTCTACGTTGAGATATCGTGTGAACAAGGATTTCGGGGTTTAACAAAATGTGACCCCAAATGACCTTTGACCTTCACCAAAAATAGATAGGGTTCTTCCTCAACTCATAACACATCAACGTACTAGGTTTGAAATGAATCCAGGTTTCCGGCCATGAAATATTGTGTTAACAAAGATTTCGGGGTTTGACCCCATGTGACCCCAAATGATCTTCCCTTTGTAAGATATCATGTAAACAAGCAAAGTGTCACAAACACACACACACATAAGCACACGCTCACACACGCACCCACACACACCATCATGAATGCATAGGTTTCTCTTTTCCTCGAAGCCAAAAAGGTTTGGACACGCATCGAAAATTTTGGCGTTTTGTTTAAGAATTGAAGAAAATGTTTGGCTCATGAAAAGGAATTGGAAGAACGTTCCCAGTTCTGATACAAAACAATTCCAATTTTCCCAACTCACTTACTCCTAGATTTTCTCCCGTCTTCAACTCTTCCTTGTTCAGATGCAAAAGTTTTCTCTATTACTTTGTTCACAGAATTATCCTGCGAGGCATGCAATGCAAGTCCAAGTAGTCGGTGAACTCACTGTGCATGTTTAGTAATGGCAGCTACCTGTACCTATCGACTTCAAGTTTGATCATGATGATCATGATCATTCACCCATAAAGTTTGATTTTTTTGTATACACTCCAGGCGAAAAATCAAGGCATCGAATTTCGAAGATCTAAACAATATGATGTGTCTAAATTGAAGAAATCTTCCAAACAGCAACAAATTGGTGAGCGTCAACTCCTCTCAAAAAAGTGAGGGGACATCCCGCCCATGACGGTGTGCTATGGTATGTGACAGGATTGTACCTTAAAGGATGACGAGACCAGTAAAGTAGTACTTTCACTGTTAACAACTGCCCACATGTATCAGATTCATTAATTTAAAAATGTTCCAAGCATTCCTTTATTGGACTGAGGAGACTTGTAAAAAAGTCTGTTGAAAGTCCTGGCTTCTTTAGGACTCTTAATATTGAAAATGGCACTATTTAATTTTTGACACACAAAAATGAAACTATGGTAACTTTTGACTACTAGCTGAATTTTATTTCACAAAATACAAAAAAACAAAACAAAACACTTATGTGCTTCTTTCAAAACATTGTTATGAGTAATTATTGGAATATCTCTTCATAATTTACAAAAAAATTAATAAGAGACCATGCATTTCAATTTATAACACAGTAAAGTTAAATTGCTATCAAAAGAAATGATGCAGAGTTACTCAGTGCTTGCTGGCTCTTAGGTGCAGAAGATTTTGGTTCCTGTTTGAAGGACAAATAATTACAGCTTCCTGCTAGGCACAAATCTGGTAGCGGAGGCATACCACATCACCCAAATAAAAAAAACAAGGTATATAAAATGAACACATCATTTAAAAAGAAAAAAAAAGCCAATTTATACTGGATCCATATGTATGAGAAAACTGGGCGAGGGTGCTCTTAAACTCTATAAAACCATGCATGATGGTGTTAATATATAACAAAACATAAAGGGCTTAACATAACACTTTAATTCAAAACAAAAGCAATATTTCCCTCAAGAAGAAATAAATTTATTAATCATGTTCAATTACATGCAACACAGTATATTATTAACCCAAACATTTGTGCAATTCTCAAAGGTTACAAGTAATGATATTACAGCTCTGTACATCATCACCAAGCCTGTAATACATCACTACTGTGCTTTGGTTACATCACCACCAAGCATCGGCGTACAGGGGGTAATTTTTTTTTCCATCATTAGCAAGCTTTGTACTGTACGTCACAATCTGAGATAAATCTGCAATTTAAACATTGTTGCCCAGTAGATGTTAAATCACAAGCATTGGACTAACTTTCAAATCATATTTAACCATTTTTTTTTTAAATTTGCATCTACTGTATAGGACCATGTCTTCTTTGGCTAGCACATTTGTACAACTAAAAAAAATTACAAAACAAAACAAAACTAAATGACAGAGCCATGCATAAATTAACCCAGAACAAATACTCAAATACTTAACAAGCAGCATGAGACTCCAACATCAATCATCATCTTTACAAAAAAACTGTCCTTTTAAAACAAAATCAGCTCTCACATTAGTTTCAAGGCCTAATCATCCTCCCCCAAACAGTTCTACTTTTCCTAACCTTGTACTGAAGCCCCTCCCACAACTGCCTAAATTCATCTTCTTCTGAACACAGTCTTAGTTTAAATGGCTTTAGGGTGAGTATAGAGGACCCCATTGTGTAATCAGAACACGGTCATTACAGTGAATGTTATGAAATATGAGCTACAGTAGGCCCACTCCAAAAATTCACTTTTTGAACTGGCTGTCAATCAAACTACTGTGCCAATTGAGATTTTCTGTGGACTACAAAAACTGTAGTTGGGGAGGGGGGGGGGTGGAGGGTTGCCTATCTTAATGGGCCAATTTGCTACTTCCATGTAGGGCTGTACACACATTTCTACATCCCCTAAATTGCCAAGAGGAACAAATAAATATCACATCTTAGCACACTTTCATGCACCTCAAATCACTGTTTAATAGGAGTATGGATTTTACAAACCTAAATGAAAAATGCTGCTCATGAAAAATATACTGTCGGTAATCATTTAGCACAACTCCTGAGAAGTGTGATTTGTAGCACACCTGGAAATTCTAAAACTCAAGGCCTCAATGCCTGTTTCTCTCTACGAAAAGATATAGATTCTTACATTTTGCATTGTAAATTGTGCACATTAATTGCCTTTGTGTTGAAGCCCCTTAGTAATCCTCTCATTCCAAACAGTTTCAATTCTCCAACCCTTGTAATTTAAACACCTCCCACAACTGTCTAAATTTATCCCCATCCAGACAAAATGTCAGTAAAATTTGCTTACAGGAGAGTATACAAGACCTCAATGTGAAATCAAAACAAGCATGCCATGTAATACATGCTACAGTACTATGCCTTTTTAAAAAACTTGTTTTCAATCAATGAGGCTGAGCCAAAAGTAAATTTCTGTGAACGTCTAAAAAATTATAGTTTGGTAGACTGCCATAACGTTTGCATGTCATAACCCGCCACAAAATACCACTGAAGCCCCAGTTTGGTTTGGCTTTGTTTCTGTTTATTATTTATGTGCACTTTCTGCAAAGAGTGAGGTTTGTTTGTATATCCCACTGTGTGCTGTACAATTCCTGGCAGCAACAAACTAAGGTTCAGTATAGTCCATTGCCTAATAGAGAAGAACTAGCTGTTACTAATCCTGCCTACTTTAAGCCAAACACCTCTACCATGAAGATGCAAGTATACTATAAAAGCAAGTATTTGATGATAGTTTATTTCTAAATTCATTTGACCTAAATAGTTCATGATTCTTTCACATTACAAGTGCCAAAATTTAACATATAGTTTTTGTGACTGCTATGTTTTCATACAACTATAAACAGTTTGTGAAATAATACTGTGCTACGCAAGTGCCATTTCATTTAAGTGAACATAGAGGTTGAAAAAGGAAACATATTCATTAGATCCCATTCCTATAGCTCATTCAATTGTTGAGATATTAAATGTAGAAATGTATTTATTATAACAAATAGTCCTTTGCACTATAGTACAGTATAATATGTGACTTTCATCTTGTATAACCCACATTAGCAGTGCCAGTTTCCCTTTAAAATCAAAACTGTTTTCATGACATCAAACACTTCCTGTTCGCTTGCATAGAATGTTGTATAAAAGACTTAATTCATTACATCACCCCAAACGAGTAAGAGTGCCAAGACATATTGGTTCAAGGGTGCACAAACTTTAAAAAAACAAAACAAAGAAATACACATAGACTGTAACTTAAATAAGTACAGCATGACACCACAAATTACTGTGCAATATACCATTTTAAACTGACTGAATAAACTTCAACATTTTATATATCAGCTCACAAATGTCCTATCAAGATAAGAGGTGGATTGTTTGAATTCATTCTTCGTGCTCTTTGATATATTTTTCATCTTTAAGACTTAAGGTACACTTTTATGGGGTTTCACAGTCTGAGAAGTACAACACAGGAAAACTATAAACCACCAAGTAAAATATCTTTCCAAGACAAAAGCCCTACATAATCTTGATTAATAATGAACTTGTATTAGTTTAGTAACTAATTAAAGGGTTCTTATGGCTTAGCTGTAACCAACTGGTTTTAATAAACTTGTTGGGCTCAGCCAGCAATGGCCTTTTTTTCCACCTCTGGCTCATGGGATTGTTTTCCCTGAGTACTCTCCCATTATTTGCATATGCTGAGCATCAAGCACAATATGAGAAACTTATACCTCTACACCATTCCCAGTTGCAAGTTAGACACACTATCCTTGCAACCATGCAGAATTTTATTGGTGCAAGAAGCTATTCTAAGGATAAATTTATAATGCTTGCTCTATACATGTAGTAGTGGACAATTAAGGTACACAGTGTCAGGTGTCAGACTGTCAGTGGTGGCTCGATCGTTTCCACAATTCTTTATTTATCTCATACTGGTGGCTAGTGATAGCTCATACTTTGGGAGATGGGGGAAGCTTATCAGCAGGGTTTGTCACTACACCGGGTGGTGCCGACTGCCAAGAGGTGCTACCCAGCTCTGAAACCTCCGCCTGGCACTTGCAACTCCCTCGATCAGCTATCAATTTCAGCATCACCACTTGTTGCAAATTTCTCACCCTATCTGGATAAAATTTAAAGAATTCTATGAAACTGAGTGTTAATTCCATGTTCTTTTTTATGGAAGCACTCTCCAATCTGCCAATAATTTTTCAAAGGGGAAGAGGACACTCACTCCTTAGACCTCTCCCCCAGGCCTGTGACCACCATGTACCTGGCTCTCAAAATGGTGTAATGACAATCCTGACCATCAGTAACCAGGGTTTAATCAATATCTCATACTGCAAAGTAAAATTAAACAAACATTATTTAACATGGTTGTGCTGAATCTTTTCAAACATTTTGTTGCCAAAGAATTCATTGTGACCAAATACAACAGCAAAATTAAACAATTTGCCTCCTCAATGCAACTTTATTAACATTTTGCTGGAACAGAATTTATCATGACCAAATGTAAGAGGATAGGTGCAAAGCCATATGCTCTCAGTGACTAGGGTTTCATCAATACCTCATGCTTTACAGCAAAATTCAACTTATAAACATTATTTAATGCCTCCTTACTGAACCTTTGTTTACATTTTGTTGGGGTGGATTTTATCCTGGCCAACTATAAGAGAGGTACTACTTAGAAGCCAGGTGTCATCAGTGACCAGGGTTCATGAATATCTCATGCTTCACAGGAAAATTCAACTTATAAACATTATTTAACGCCTCCTTACTGAACCTTTGTTTACACTTTGTTGGAATAAATTTTATCCTGATCAATTATAAGAGAGGTACTATAGTGAGAAGCCAGGTGCCCTGAGTGACCAAGGTTTCATTCATATCTTATTCTTTGTATCACAATTGAGCAAATCTTACCTGGTGGGGCCTTGTAGAAATATTTTATCTTGTTAACATTTGTTGCAACAGAGATCATTTTGACCAAATATTAGAAAAGTGGCTAGCCTGCCATCTATGAACAGGGTTTTATCATGGTAGTTAACACAAAGTGAAGGAATGAAAAGAGAGAGTTTAAAAAGTAGTTCTTATTCACTGGAACAGTCAGATCCAAAGAGCTTTTAACTCTTTAACCAAGAGGAGAGCACATCAGGGGAAAACCTATGTCCAATTGATGTTTGCAAGTAAGTTACAGTTATTTGGATGGAATGTAAGTACACACCAACACAAATGTCACACTGCTCTTTTCAAAATACAGTAAACACATGCAATATTAAAGCAACATGGAGTCCAAGATATCTGATAAAACTCAAACATATTTTTAAGTAATTAAGCTACAAAATTTACATGAGATTTCTTTTTCAATGCGGAAATCAGTATATCTGTATTGTTTTACAAGTTATTTTACCAGTAGAGGGTTCCACCAGAAACTCAAAATTTAAGGGTGGGGGAAATTTTTATTGCCAAACCCCAAGTTGAAAATGATGGTGCCCAGGAGGGCAAAAGTTTGCTTCAAGGCCCCTATAAGGTGCAATCTGAAGGGTTTTGAAAGCTATTTGTTCATGAAGGTTCAAACATTGCTGCAAATTTAGGCATTGATCCTCTTCTTTTAAAATAACAAACCAAGATACCAACATATTTTAATTTTAATGGAAAGGAAATGGGGGAAAGTTGTTCTCCTCATAGAAAGCGTGGACAAATCCCCTAAACCTCCCTCACGTACCCCTCACTGGAAACACTACCAGTGCCACATGAATTTTTAAAGGAATAGTACAGGCCGTATTGTGAAACCATATAATGTATCTCCTCTGAAAGAAATTAAAACTTTCAAGTAAAATGTTCTCAACTGTATGTATTATCTGCAGATGACAAAGGAGAAGAGTAAACAGAGAGAAGAAGATATCGAGGATGAGGTGGTCAGAGGGAGAAGAAAAAGAAACTTTAAATCCCCAAACAAGAAAGCTAAAAGGCGTAGTGATCCCTTGCCAATGAAATAAAAGCCTGTTTTTTTTTCTTCCAAATTGACAGTGCTTCATGAGGCATCCACATGTCTATGTCATGTATCCAAGCTTCCCACACTGAGATACTGTACAAATCAGGTTCAGAGATCCAGACCCTGCAAGGCCCCAGATGACCCGTGACCACCGAAAACAAGGGTTCTACTCAATATTTCGTATCCACATTTCCACATACAACATCATATGAAATTTGCGGTATCCAACTGAGAGTCCAACCTTGAGATATTGTACACGTGAACATGATATTGAGGTTTTGACCCATAGTCACCTTTGCAGGCATGTGAGTGGCAAGTTGGAGGAAATAATTTAGAAGAAGATCAATGACATGTATGAAGCACTGCATTGCTACTGCCAGGGTTCCAGATGCTCTTAAGCAGATCCCTAGCCATTGAATTGTGTAACACAGAGAATACTATTGCCTCCCTATCAGAGGGCAAAGATGTTGACTGGACAAAACAAGAACAAATAGGAACAACTAACAAACCATATGGGCCACAACAAGGCAACACACAGAGAATACGATCCCCTCCTTCAGGAAAAAATAACCGCAGAGGTGACTTAAAAGACTAAAAGAAGGACAAATTGGAGCAACTAGCAAACCAAATGGGCCAATGCATCGTGACACACAGAGAATACTATCACCTCCCTCAAGAAACCATATTGCTGGCAAAGATCACTCCGTGGATCTTTAGAAGAAAGAATTGGAGCAATTAGAAAACCATATGGGCCATTGCATAGCAACACACAGAAAACATGCCCCCTCAGCAAACACTATTACTAGCAAAGAAAGAATTGGAGCAACTAGCAAACCAAATAGACCGTGATATCATTGCAATACAGAGGAATTGCCTGCTTCAAGAAACAATATTACTAGCAAAGATGACTGGACCTTAAGAACAACCAACAGGAGCAACTTGCAAACCAAATAGGGCACAACATTGCAATACACAGAGAATACTATTGCCTGCTTCAGGAAACAATATTACTAGCAAAGATGACTCGGGGACCTTAAGAAGAACGAATAAGAGCAATTGGCAACACAAAAAAAAATACTATGGAATTGACCCCTCAGCAAACAATATTACTAGAAACGATGGTTAGGGGACCTTAAGAAGAAAAAATTAGAGTGACTAGCAAACCATACTGTATGGGCCATAATATTGCAATACACAGAAAATACTATTGCTAGCAAAGATGACAGGGGGACACAGCATGTCAATAAGAGTAAAAGTAGCAATTTGACGGTTGTATCAACTTACATTGGTACAGCACATCAATAAGAGTAAAAGTAGCAATTTGACGGTTGTGTCAACTTACATTGGTACAGCATGTCAATAAGAGTAAGAGTAGCAATTTAAGATGAGACGGTTGTATGGACACATATTTGTACAGCATGTCAATAAGAGAAGGAGCAATTTAAGATAAGATGGTTGTATCAAGCTCACATTGGTACAGCACGTCAATAAGAGTAAAAGTATAGCAATATAAGATGTTTTTTTTCTGTTACAGAGAATTTCCAATCCTCAACAGATGCTGCTCATATGCTGCTCATATGACTCAAAAGAGAGGAGACACTGTCCCAGTACTATGTAGGGCTGCGCACACAACCTGCATTTTTATTTTATTCAGAATGCCCCACAAACAGGGAAACACTGGTGTGGCAGGCAAATCAAGAAGCATCTCCTCAGCCAAATTGCTGGGACATATGGCGGCTAAATTCTTCAACAGAGAGGTTCAAAGCTGAATGTACAGAATCCAGCATGACTAGATATTAAAACCTCCTTCAGAGCCTCTGTTTTGTATCTAAGTTGCAGAATTACAACATATCATGACAAAAGGGCTGGCAGCCCAAATCCAAAGCCTATTATTTTGTAGCTTTCTTAAAGCGTCTCATTGAGTTGGTTCATGAGATTCAACAATTTTTTCTAAACCTTTTGAGTTTTCTTCACAAACCAATGACAAATGGTCAATATCTTAGGCAATCCCTATACCCTGCACACAAATAAGTGTTTTACCAGTGAGTGCTTAACGGTTCAAGTTTTCAAAAATTTGTGACCAGACACTTTTGTTCAAATTATGCACAAGGCAGGAACACAAGAAATTCAAATTTGGGCATTTTCTGTGACTTTTAGTCTTGAAAGTTGACTTGTTATGCTAACTATAAGAATTGTTATGTGACAATGACCGTTTGAGACTCTCATTTGGTTATCAGTATTTTTAAGCATTAGGGCAGATTTGAGACTGACTTTGGAATGACAGACCTTAGCTAGGCAGCAAAAGGTTTAGTCAGAGAACTTTGGCCTGAAATGGTTGAGATGAAGGAAGGATTCAACTGTGAAATCGCAGCTAGCACTGAGATCAATTATTTGTCACTCGTAAAAAAACGAATTGGTAGTAAATTAAGTTGTATCACAATGGATACCGATTGAATACCAAGTTGAAATAGTATTCTTCATTGACTTAATTTGTTCATTCTGTAGTTTAAGTCCAAACAATTTCATCTCGGCTAATACTGTCATCATCTAATAGCGTCAAGATGATCACACATAATTGTTTGCAGTAGGCTATGGACTTAGCAGCAGATTAATACCTTTTCCATACACTATTCAGGAAAGCTTTGCATCAACCTTAGTTATCTACCAATGATAAGCTTACAATCACTCGACCACTAGCTATAGACTGGCAGCAGAAGAAGAGGTTCAGAGACACAAACATTATGCTCACCCTGCTGTCTGGGGCTCATCGAAGCTGTGTTTTGATTCAGCTGACATCAAGGGAGTTTACAGCTGCCACAAAGCACCTACATGGGGCTCTGGATATTTTGTGGATTATCAAGGTACTTCTTGTCACCACCTATTTGAAACATGTTAAAGGTAGTTGTTATGAAACGTTCCTTCTTTTTGTTACATTCTCCTTCTCTGCCTGATTACCTCTTATCGCCTCAGGAAGGAAATGAAGCTCACTACACCCACACTTGATACAGTCTCATTTCATGTCTGATTAATTGATTGACAGTAACAGATATATTAAAATACACAAAAGTTACGTAACATTTGAGGTTAGCTTACAGGTCAATCAAGCATGTGTTAATTGCGTTTCACGCAGTGTGAATACAATGAAAGCTTAGCTCATTTTAGGGCACAGATCATGTGACAAACTCAGATATCAGTTACACCCCACACCGCCTTTGATGTACTGGGGTGTCTATGTTTCTTTCTCAAGAAGAGACGTCACAGCATGAATGCTTTGGGAATCTGCCGGTTAGCCCCAACTAACTCAGTCAACTACTACCCAGGAATGGTGCAAAGAAAATACTGAAAAAAGAAGTCATACAACAAGGTGCCTTGCTAAGATAGCAACAGTGATTCATACCATTAATCCCTTTTCCATAAACTATTCAGAAAAACCTTGCATCAACCTTAAAGTTATCTATCAATATGATAAGCTTACAATCACTTGGCCACTAGCTATAGACTGGCTGCAGAAGAAGAGGTTTAGGGACATTATCATTACTCTGTGACATAGTTAGAGTTACCATAATTTTGCTCACCATACCCCCACTTGATAGCTCTCCAAGTAAATGTCACAAGTTAGCCTGCCACAAGACTGACAAGTCATATGGTCCAGCACACATTGTGCTGGACCACAGGCTACATGATCTTTGCAGTGTGTATCAGGAACACATGCGCAGGGATTGGCTGGAAGAGGGCAATGAAAATCCCACCAGGACATTCTTTGTTGGAAGTACTGGTAAGAGGGTGCAAAACTCTTTGAAAGGAGGTAGGATCCCTCAGTGCCAGCTCTGCATTGCAAAACCTAACCCTGCTCAACATTCTGAAGATGTCAGCAACAATGGTAGGGGGGCTTGTAATTTTCTTTACAGGGTGTCATGCATCCAAAGAAAATGCCCACTATGTTATAAGACCATGAAACGGTTGGCAAACCATATCAGGCAGGTGCACAACGTACGTGGATGAGCAAAACAAGAACTCCTAGGTATTGCAAGAGTAATGTTAGTCAGTAACATTTTATTCCCTTTTTTCACCAGTACAGGGCCTGCTGCCAATAGGAATTCAGATGCATTGTTGCTACAATTAACTTGCATTTTTTTTCTTCTGCATTGCCCAGCTTTAATAAGTGAAGTGTTAAACTAATGGGAGTTGGTTCATAGGAGCGAGAAGAACATACAAAGACTGTCCTGTGAAGGGCTGTCCTGCCAGGGCATTAAAAAGGGTTGATCAGCACTTGATGTTCAAGCATGGAATGAAGGTACTGAATTAATATCATATTGCACTATCACAGTTTAACAGGTTTTTCTCTTTGGTAAAGCTTGATCCCAACTAATGATGTAAACAGTTCATCAGTTAACACCAATTAACTTTGGTGGAAAATAATTTATCCTTACAATTTCAAAGAAGAGTGGCAATAAGAATTCAGATAATTTGTTGCAATTTTGTTTTCTTTTGCATTGCCCAGCTTTAAGAGAAGTATTAAACTAACGAGAGTTGGTCCATAGGAGCAAGAAGAAATACAAAGACTGTCCTGTGAAGGGCTGTCCTCTTAGGGCAGTATGAAGGGTTGATCAGCACTTGATGCTCAAGCACTAAAAGGAAGTTAAAAAGTTTAACAGGTTTTTCTCTTTGGTATAACTTGATCCCAACTAATGATGTAAACACTTCATCAGTTAACACCAATTAACTTTGGTGGAAAATAATTTATCCTTACAATTTCAGAGAAGAGTGGCATGACAGAAAAGATTGCTCCTTCCGGCGCCTCCAACTGATTCCACTCAAGAACCAGCTCAGTCAACTACTATCCAGGAACTGTGCAAAGAAAATACCGAAAAAAGAAGTCATAAAACAAGGAACCTTGCTAAGATAGCAACAGTGACTTGTATGGCCCACAGAGAAAGGAATCAGTTCCAATACTTTAAGACTACACATAAAATATGCAGCAGGCCCAATAGTCAAGAAGTTCCGTCATCTGCTCTCTGCTTGATCTTTATTGATCTCCTTGTTAATGTATTATGACCAAAGTAACACACATTACATTATTTTACTTGTCCAGACTATTCAAACTAACACTATTTGGTATATAATAATGGCTCTTAAATTTTAAGACAGTCATGTTCCAACGTAAATTTTATTAGTTTTAACAATACCTTTACCTTTGATAGTGAATAACCTACAAGGTTAATTCATTTTAAGTTGACCTGCACTGAGTTTTTCAGCATACATATTTAAAGCAGCACTTATGTCATAGCACCATGTATAAAAGATTAAGAATTGGCAACTTTTCAGTAGGAGTAACGATAGGATCAAACTGCACTAAATTCAGCCAATCAGAAGCTTGCATGTGCTTTTTAAAAGTTCACTGTGTTAGTTCAATGGCACTTGGATCACCAGTCCTACCCAACATCACTTTCACGCAATTCCAACTAGTAAATAACGGAATCATTGTAAGACCGGCTGACTACCCCGATTTCAACAAATTACTAAAACACCACAAGCAGGCATTCGAGGGTTACCTCACCAATAACGCCACTAGGACAAGCTCCATCTAACTCTTCAGGTCAACCACCCGCTCACATGGTTGTGATCAGGGGGGTTCCTCTGTACATCCCCCTCGACCAGGTCGAAACCTCATTAAAGTCTCAAGATATCCCCTTCAATAAGGCCACCCAAATCTCCAGTGCAGCCACCTGAATTTCCAGTACTGCCACCCACCAACCTACCGCCCTGGTTAAGGTCTCCATTACTAGCAAAGACAATGCTGAAGCTCTAAGTTAAAACAGCGTAACCCTCTTTGGCTTCCAACACTTCAAAGTTGAAGCAGCCCACCCCCCGCCAACTGCCACTCAATGCTACAACTGCCAGGGCTTTGGACATCAACAAAGCGCCTGTAATCTACCACCTAAATACCACAAATGTGGGGGACTGCCCCCGTCCTGCACCTGTACCAACATCCAGAGAAAATGTGCTCATTGTAATGGTCTTAATTACCTCCTCCAGCAAATCCTGCCCCGTGTATACAAAGCAACCTACCATCCAGTCCCCACCTATTAGAAACATGTTAAAAGCTAGATAAGTTTTAATGTTTTAGTCTTTTCATCTCCACTTCAACTTTGTGAATCAAACATTCAATCTTTGAGTGCATGGAATTACTGTAAAGTACAGTTGCACTCTTACAGTGACTCATAACCATTTATAATTTGTATAATATTGTACAGAGTCAAGAAGATTACTAGGCTCAATCCCACCCATACACTACTCTGACAAGAAAGTTTGTGATGGCCACAGCATGACCTACTGTACGCAACAATAATGATGCAGAGGGAGTTGCATAAAGTTACCATTATTTTTCTCACCATATGTACTCACTTGATAGCTCTCCAAGTAAATGTCACAAGTTACCCTCATTGTATGTTTTTTCTCAACTTCTGCAGGTTGCCCGCCACAAGACTGACCAGCCATATGGTCCAGCACACATTGTGCTGGACCACAGCTGCAGGCTGAGTGATGATCTCTGCAGTGTGTACCACCAACATATACGCAGGGATTGGGTGGGAGAGGGCGATGACAATCCCACCAGGCCATTCTTAATTGGAAGAACTGGTAAGAGGGTGAAAACTCTTTGCAAGGAGGTACCATCCCTCAGTGCCAGCTCTGGGTTGGAAAACCTAAATCCACTCAACATTCTGAAGACGTTAGCAACAAGGGTAGGGGTGACTTGTAGTTTTCTTTACAAGGAATCATCCCAAGAAACTGCCCACTATATTATAAGACCATGATATGGTTGGCATACCATATCACACAGGCGCACAACGTCCATGGAAGAGCAAAACAAGAACTCTTAGCTACTGCAAGAGTAAGGATAGTCAGTAACATTTTTTTCCCTATACAAGTCCAGATCTGCTGCCAATTGGGGATTCAGAAACGTTGTTGCAATAATTAACTTGCCGATTTCTTTTGCATTGCACAGCTTTCAGAGAAGTAACTAGCAGGAGTTGATCCACAGGACCAAGAAGAACATACAAAGACTGTCCTGCCAAGGCAATAAAAAGGGTTGACCAGCAATTGATGTTCAAGCATGGAATGAAGTTTAGCAGTTTAACAGGATTTTTTCTTTGGTATCACTTGATCCTAACTAAAGATGAAAACAGTTCAATTCAGTTAACACCAATTTACTTTAGTGAAAAATGTTTTATCCTTACAATTTCAGAGAAGAGAGACATGATAGAAACAAATGCTCCTTCATATGGGAACGATTCTGGTGATTTGGTTCACACAGAAACCTATCGTGCAACAGATACCGGATGCATCATCGAATGTAAACAAAGATTTAGACGACACCATTATTTTCATAGGTATCGCGTAGCGTTCGTGTATATTGCCGCGGCGAACAGATGCATTGTTGTTGTTACTGTGTTACGTTCATTCTATTGTGAAAAAGCACATGTAACAACTGGAAGACATTACTAAGGATAAGCTCACTCTTTTGAAAGCTAGCTGGTACAGAACGCCATAAGCAGCGGTATAGGCCTACTGTACGCAGGGTATAGATCTACTAGCATGACGCCATTAGTAACTGTTATGAATGGCAGTAATAAAACAGTCCATGGTTTAAGGTAAAATGGGCTACACGAAACGAATAACAGCGACGTAACTTTTGTTTTGTATTAGTAATAGCATGGAGTTACCACCTCGGAACTCCATGGTAATAGTATAGACCTAACTTAACGTTAGGCGTCCTCTGCTTGAGTCTCCATGCACAGCTTTTTAAAATCATAATTTTTTTTTCAAAACGGTTACCCATTGTTCGGCATACACTGTAGTCTTCGGTTTCTACTAGACTGCAACTTTCATGATACAAAACATATTTCAAAGTAATATAGGTGAGCCAATTTGTCTGAAAATGGTATAACTTAACGCAGTAACTCGTATCGAAAACAAAGTATTTGACGTGTGTTGTTGGCTATGTGTGAAACCCCCTACAAGCAACAATGGAATGGCCAATGATGTCATAGCAAATTCAATAGAGAAGTAAAGAAGAGAGGTAAATGTCTTAAACCGTTTCTCATTTGTCTTAAAAAAGTACAGTACTTAGTTTACTCCAATCAAATTGAGTCTTTGAAATATGGTAATAAACAAAATAGACTTACAAAGGTCATTTGAAATAGTACAGAAGAGCGTACCGATTGCAAGTTAAAAAGAGTTTTTTCTAAGGGCTTGTGGATTTTGAGCTACTTCTCCATTGAAAATTTTGAAAAATCACTTTTTTCAAACATAAAAGTACGGCATTTTTTTTTTACTTAGAGTTATGAAAGAAATGTAAATAGACTTAAAACAAGTTAACCCTCACTAAAGCGATTGAAATAAGAAGATATTTGTAAGGGAAGTTTAGATATGACCTGTTTTGTTGCATGAACCTTGAATTTTCACTGCCGGTTCTACACACTAACTCGTCGCTACGTGTGGAAGCTTGTGGTATGTGAACCAATCGTTCCCATATGTGACTTCTACAGCTGATTGAACTCAAGGACCAACTCAGTCAACTACTACCCAGGAATGGTGCAAAGAAAATACTGAAAAAAGAAGTCATACAACAAGCTTAAGGTGCCTTGATAAGATAGCAATGGTGACTCATACGATTAATCCCTTTTCCATAAACTATTCAGAAAAACCTTGCATCGACCTTAAAGTTATCTATCAATGATAAGCTTACAATCACTCGACCACTAGCTATAGACTGGCAGCAGAAGAAGAGGTTTACAGACATACTCATTACGCTCAACGTGCTATCTGGAGCTCATTGAAGCTGTGTTTTGATTCAGCTGACAGCAGGGAAGGTTCACAGCTGCCACAAAGCACCTACATGGGGCTCTGGATACTTCGTGGATTATCAAGGTACTTCTTGTCATCACCTTTTTGAAATATGTTAAAGGTAGTTGGGAATATGCAACATTCCTCACTTCAACTTTGTGAATCAAACATTCAATCTTTCCTTCCACAGCATTATTAATTGCACTCTTACAGCAAGGAACAACCAATAAAACAGCACCAAAAGAGACAATCCTACATATAAATCAAAATTGTCTCAGTCACTTCCTTTCTGACCATCACAGAGGGAAGATGTATTACTGAATTTTCAAGAAGTCTTCGACTATTTTCAAGCACAGTAAAGCACACACACCGCCCATCTCCGGATTTTGATTTGTTCTTCTTCTCCTCAACTGGTTTTTGGTAAACATCAGTATTTAAGCCTCTAGTTTGATCTGGTTTTGACAGGCCACTATTTTGATCTGCCTACGCCAGCTCTGCGGCCTAGGCTAGGCAGTACAGACATCACATTCTCTCACACTTTACGTTAGGCTACCTCGAACCTACACGCACAAAGTTTTTTATTTATTTTTTATTTTTATTATTTATTTTTATTTTATTTTATTTTTCTAAGTCTAGTTCACCCAGACTGACTCCCCTCGACTCCTCCTCCCTGGCTAGGGCTAGGCCTTCTGCCTAGCTGTTGTAACACCATGAAGCCCAGTACTACGCAATCCCCCCAAAATCACTCACCCAAGCCAAAGTTGGCAAACCAAAAATCACAAAAAGATCCCACTCCTCACGGAACAGCCCGGCCATGCCCACTCATTTTTCCGATTCGGACCTTCCCTTATCTAAAGCCGCGAAGCGTGCCCTATCAGCCGCGGCAGCGCAACACAACCAAAAGCCCCCAAAGGACCATTCTATCGACTCTGACCCAGATGAAGACAATCTTTCTTTCGAATCCGACGAGGACAACACCCTTCCCCCACCCATCCCGCCCCTTTCCCCTACCTGTAGGACTGTAACCCCCTCATCTTCCCCTGGCAAAAAGAAGGCCAAAACTACGGAAAACGTTCACTCTGACACCACCCCCTCAACTTCAAGCACGAAAGCTCCTGTCAACCAAACACCCCCAAACGATGCCCCTCCCACCCTCAGACTTACAGGCATCCCCCAGCAACTTCTCGCCAAACCAGCCACCCTCCAAGCCAACCTCATCAAAGAAATAGGCCCCCACATTACTTTTACCAGGTTCAACTTGACAAACAACGGGATCATAGCCAGAACCTCAGACTTCCCCTCATACAATCGACTACTTAGGCTACACAAGCAGGCCTTTGACTGTGCCCTCACCATTACCCCCTTTCAGGCCCCCCCTAACTCACCCAACCCCACCCCTACCCGTATGCTGGTCATTAGAGGAGTTCCCCTTTACATCCCTCTAACAGAAGTGGACGAATCCCTTAATGCCCAAGGAATCAAATTCAACAAAACAACCCGAATCCATAGCGCCACCACCCGCCAACCGACCCCCCTTGTCAAGGTTTCTGTCACCTGCCCTGATCAGGCTGAGAAACTCACTCATGAAGGAATAACTCTCTTCGGTTTTCAGCACTTTCAAGTCGAAACAGCCCACCCCCCGCCAACCGCCACCCAATGTTTCAACTGTCAGGGTTTCGGTCACCAACAAAATGCATGCAACCTTCCCCCCAAATGCCACAAGTGTGGGGGACCCCATCCATCCCGCACCTGCGCCCCCACCGCTGAGAGGAAATGCGCCAACTGCAACGGTCCCCACAATGCCTCCAGTAAATCTTGCCCTGTTTATCGAATCGCAGCTAAACAGCAAAGCAATCCACCGCCCCCCACGCAGTTGCCTCCCCCCTTATGTCCATCAACACGAGTGCCTGGCCTTGCCCTTCCCCCGCTGTCCAAACCAGAACGCCTACCACACCTGCCACGCCACCCCCACCCGCCAAGCAAACCCCACCCTCATCCCCTGGCTCCCCCTCCCTCCCGTCTGACTTTGTCGAGAAAATCGGTGACGCAATCATCCAAATCGCTACTTTACTTAGCATGCACTTTACCAGGACAACCAAATCTTCGCCCACAGACCTCAGTACTAACATCTCGACAATCCTCCAGAAATCACTTGAAATTATCATCCCCTCCGAACGTATACTTAATACAATTACCTCCCCCACCTTACTTAGTCTTCCAACTACTAATGGCTAGGAAAATTGCCCACATTAATATCCGTGGCCTTCTGAGCCACAAGCACGAACTCACTCAATTTCTACACAACAATGACATCAACATCTGTGGCCTTAGGGGGCATAAACACGAGCTTTTTCATTTTCTACATCACAATAGAATCAATATTCTGTCACTTAAAGCAGCTTATGCTGTTATTTTTACGTTTCCAGCAGGGATGATTTTTAAGCAATTGAAATTGGTTGTCCAAAGGACAACCAGCTGCAAGAATTTGGTTGTCCTCCCAAAAATTTAGTCGTCCTCCATAAAAGACATGTGAAAACAAAAAAAGGTGTGCAATGTGCATTTTCTGGTTTCAAGACCATTGTTTTATTTTTATTGCACTGGCTGCTATTTGCACTGCATTATATCTAGCGTGAAAGTCACTTTATTGAAAATACACATGAAAGGGCTGGTGTGAGTGATAGTAATACCGGCCCAAAGTAACAGTTGGGGAATCTCCGAGACGACAGAGGTCTGGCCTCTGTGATCATTGCTACCCCCCATCCCCCAACCCCACATTTTGTTCATCACTTACTCAAGGAGGGACAAAAGACATTTTTTCTCCTGAAAACTTCCCAACGTTCGTTAGACGCAATAATAATGTGATCTTTAGACACCCTATTTGTACATTAGGACATGCAGTTGTACCGTCAAAATATGGTGCATTAATACTTAACTTGAACGGTAGCCTACATATCACAATTTCTGAAACTCATTCCTTTTGAATCAAAATCTGACAATCGTAAGCATGAAGTGTCTATTGAACAAAATGCCTTTTTTGAAAGTTCGTTTGTTTCAGCTTTAATAGTGTTTGACCGATTATGCTATAATCAGTAATACAATACCCTTTTACCGATTATTTAACTAAACTATAGGGCCGATCCCGATTATTACAAAGAGGGAAGTCACCGTGACATGTTTGTCCCTTAAGCCCCTTGCATATAATATATCGTATTCCCGTAACCAGTTCAGGGTGGAAAATATTGAGAATCGTTACGAACGGAATATCTTTTTGTATATGTGTCATATTTTCACTTCAAAAGTGGAGATACAAATCAACCGATAGTACAGCTGAATTGTTTGCAGTCGATGTCACATGCCCTTTGATAATTTAGCTCTAAGGCCAACATCATGCTTTGTTTAGTTTTCATCCCTCAATCACGTCGGAACATTTGCTGTTTCGTAAATGTACTGTAGCTGCTCTCCCGCTTTAATGAACCCGTGTTAGAGCAAGCATGATAACCTAACAGTTCTGAGCAGCAGAACAAATGCACCCGATTAGCGTATCTTATGGTTCCTTCTGGATATAAATATCCCCGTATATTGTTAGCAGCTCTTGTCCAAAACTTACGTCTAGTTTAAAAAGAATGTGCAACTGAAATGCACGTAAGTTCGATCCTCGAAAAATCCACGTATACAGAGATTTGTGATACCTCTTGGTGAATTTAGCACGGGGCTTTCCCGGCTTCGCTAGCCGGCTATATAAGCATGACAAGTGCGATCGTCGTAACACAAATTCAACGGGAAAAATTTGTCTCGAGACCGAGCCTTTTTCACACACTAAATCACATAGGCGAAGGCGCGAGTTGTGATTGGCTGGCTACAATCAACGCAATTGAACCAATCACGATGCAAGGGCCAATTTAAATTTTGCAATGGATCCTATGCATATGATGTCACCAAGCAAAACATGGTGTCTTGTTTCGCGGCAAAAAGGGACACGCACCTAAGTGTAATATATGCTTGGGCCGAGAAGTTTGCTGCACGAGACCACGTGCATCACTGTTTTCGTTTGCAATGACGTCGTATGACAACATTGAACAAGTCCTACTGTAAATAATATTACAGAAGGAATGCTGGGGATGGCTTAATTTATGCAAGATAACAACCACCGAACTTCACAAGATTCTTCATGCTACGTGTACAAAACGTGCACAGATATGTATACAAAGCTTGGGGATTTGAAAAAACGGCGAAACACTGCAGCTAGATAGTCTGTTCTATGTGTTTTGTGCAGAACCGTTTGTACAGCAACTTACGCGGCGCTTTCTGCCAGACAGCAAGGTATACACCTTGAATGCAATTTTAATTTAAGGTAATACTACTGGGTTATAGCGGAAAATATCAAACGGCAGGGGGGAAATTTATACATTTGTGATTATCAGTGCATCCCGTTTTGGCGGGAAGTTAAGGGATTGAGTATTTACAAGAATTTTACCGAAACTAAGAGCAACTTTCAAGTTGCAAGTAATCGGTGGTAATCATCTGTTGAATGGAGATATTTTACCAATTGCAATTATTTACCGATAACGGGATAATTGGCCCAATGCTGATTACATAACAGCAAAGACAGGCGAACAGTCCTTTCCAAGAACTTTTCTCGCCAGCACGTTGAACATAATCCCGGAGAATGTTTATGAGTACGTTCTGTACAGTTCAGCTGAAACAATGACCATCCACGAGGTTGCTTGTTTGGCGTTGTGCGTATCGTGGTCGGTCTCCAGGGTTGTTTTGTTCTGGTGTGCTTTTCGTGAAGGTACAGATGTGTTTTGTTATGCGAGTAAGTTCATGAAATGTTAAGATGTTTTGGTTGCATAAGAGTGTTTGTTGTACGCTCAGTTTGTGTCTCAATATACATTACCAAAGGTAAAAATTAGTCGTCCAAAGGACAACCTTAGGTGGTTACTTTGGTCGTCCTGCAGAAATTTTGGTCTTCTCGGACGACCGGACGACCGCTAAAATTCATCCCTGTCCAGTGTTCATCAAATGTATGGGCTGTACTCCATACAAATGTAAAAAGCTTTAAAAACTAACGTACTTTAGTCTTTTCTCCGAAAATTCGAAAAAATTTGAAAAGATTTCAAAGGTTTCCACATGCTATTCTGCCTTATTACCTAGCTCTAGCTCTGCCCAATGAATTTGATGCATATTCAGAAGGTCATTTTGAGAAGGAGTCAAGCAAAACGTAAACAAAACAGACAGTGCAATTTTGTTCAATTGATACATACGTTATTTAAACGGCCTTTACGTGTCCAATTAGCACATCGCATCGAACCGGCTGCGCAATTCGTTCGTTTCATTTGTAAACCCAGATTCAGTGACAAATTCCTACTCACTTGTTCCGGCTCCATTGTTCAGTTTTTAACTTTGTCGCTGATTGTGCTATTTGAATCCGTCCCAAGTTTCAAGATAATGTTCATTTTCTCTTTGATTTGATGCTGTGTCTTGGCATTCAAAAGCAATCTTTGGGTTACATACGTGTGAAACTGACTGTCATTCTGTCTTGGGCCCGAACGGTTGTGAAAGGACTCCTGTAATGCATGTACACAACATGTGTGATATACTGGCAATACTTACATCGTTGTGTCAAAGGGAAGGCATAATTTTACGTCATTCATTTCTTGCATTGTGATTGGTCAAATTGAGAAAAGAGCCCGTTGTCTTTGCATAAGAGTTAAGCCGAAAAAAGTAAATGAAGTTTTTTTCTATTGTAATTAGCGCTCTAATTAGTGAAATTTCACCGGAAAAAAACCTGGCGTGAAAGATTTCTATCGGGTTGGTATCAAATGGAAGAGCAAGATTGAAGATTAACGATGAAGGTTATCTTTTTTTCCATCAAACAGCATAAGCTGCTTTAATGAAACCCTTGTTCATAATAACGACCCACCTTATTTTCCCTACTGCATCCTTGGTCCACCAGGACTGCCTGGGCATTGCAGCTGGGGGTGAAGTGGCCTAACCTATTAAATGGGGTATTCCCTTTAATCTTGTTCGCAAAGGTCTCATGCCCAATGAGCACATCACTATTCAGATTAACATGGCCAACAACTTGCCCATTACTGTTACGTCTATTTACTGCCCTGATCAAAACAACCCCTTCATTTTAACTTATTAAACAAAATCTGTAATGTTACTCCATGCAGTCCCTTACTCGGAGACTTCAATGCTAAACATCCTGATTTTGGCCACAAAGCACCTGCATGGGACTATGAAGACTTTGTGGATTATCAAGGTACTTTTTGTCACCACCTATTTGAAAAATGTTAAAAGCTAGTTAAGTTTTAATGATTTAGTCTTTTCATCCCCACTTCAACTTTGTGAATCAAACATTCAATCTTTCAGTGCATGGAATTACTGTAAAGTTGCACTCTTACAGTGAGTAATAACCATTCATAATTTGTATAACATTGTTAAGTGTCAAGAAGATTACTCAGTTCAAACCCACGGCAAGTTACATATAGCTTTACCACTATTTTATTCACCATACCCACTTGATAGCTCTCCAAGAAAGTGTCACAAGTTACCCTCTTTGTATGTTGTTTCTCCACTTCTGCAGGTTGCCTGCTACAAGGCTGATCAGCCATATGGTCAAGCACACATGGTGGTGGACCACAGACTGCATGATCTCTGCAGTGTGTACCACCAACTCATACGCAGGGATTGGGCAGGAGGAGGCCATGATGATCCCACCAGGCCATTCTTCATTGGAAGAACTGTTAGGAGGGTGAAAACTCTTTGAAAGGAGGTACAATCTCTCAGTGCCAGCTCTGGGTTGGAAAACCTAACTCTGCTCAACATTCTGAAGACGTTAGCAACAAGGGTAGGGGTGACTTGTAGTTTTCTTTACAAGGAGTCATCCGAAGAAACTGCCCCCTATATTACAAGACCATGACATGGTTGGCAAACCACAACACACAGGTGCCCAATGTCCAGTCCATGGAAGAGGAAAACAAGAACTCTTAGCTACTGCAAGAGTAAGGTTTTATAGTAAGCAACATCTTTTTTTCCCTATGTTCACCAGTCCAGACCTGCTGCCAATGGGAATTCAGAAATGTTGTTGCAATAATTAACTAGCCAATTTCTTTTGCATTGCCCAGCTTTCAGAGAAGTAACTAGCAGGAGTTGATCCACAGGACCAAGAAGAACATACAAAGACTGTCCTGCCAAGGCAATAAAAAGGGTTGACGGGCACTTGATGTTCAAGCATGGAATGAAGTTTAGCAGTTTAACAGGATTTTTTCTTTGGTATAGCTTGATCCTAACTAATGATGAAAATCGTTCTTCAGTTAACACCAATTTACTTTAGTGAAAAATGTTTTATCCTTACAATTTCAGAGAAGAGAGACATGATAGAAACAAATGCTCCTTATGACTACTACAACTGATTGAACTCAAGGACTAACTCAGTCAACTACTACCCAGGAATGGTGCAAAGAAAATACTGAAAAAAGAAGTCATACAACAAGCTTAAGGTGCCTTGATAAGATAGCAACGGTGACTCATACGATTAATCCCTATTCTATAAACTATTCAGAAAAACCTTGCATCAACCTTAAGGTTATATCTATCAAAGATAAGCTTACACTCACTCGACAACTAGCTATAGATTGGCAGCAGAAGAAGAGGTTCCGAGACATACTCATTACACTCAACGTGCTATCTGGAGCTCATTGAAGCTGTGTTTTGATTCTGTTGACATTAGGGGAGTTTACAGCTGCCACAAAGCACCTACATGGGGCTCTGGATACTTTGTGGATTATTAAGGTACTTCTTGTCATCACCTACATGAAACATGTGAAAGGCGGTAATTGTTAGAATGTTCTTGGAATCTGCAACATTCCTCACTTCAACTTTGTGAACCAAACATTCAATCTTTCCTTGCATAGCATTTACTGCACTCTTACAGTGAGGCATAACTATTCATAATTTTTATTGAGTCAAGAAGGTTACTCGGCTCAATCCTACCCTTTCACTACTTAGACAAGAAAGTTTGTGATGGCCATACCATGATCTACTGTATGTAGCAGGGATGATGAACAGGGAGTTACATAGAGTTACCATAATTTTGCTCACCATACCCCCACTTGATAGCTCTCCAAGTAAATGTCACAAGTTAGCCTGCCACAAGACTATCATGAACACATACCCAGGGATTGGGTGGGAGAGGGCCATGACAATCCCACCAGGACATTCTTTGATGGAAGTACTGGTAAGAGGGTGAAAATCTCTTTGCAAGAAGGTACGATCCATCAGTGCCAGCTCTGGGTTGGAAAACCTAACCCCACTCAACATTCTAAGGACAGTGGCAACAACGGTTGGGGGGCTTGTAATTTTCTTTACAAGGAGTCATCCCAAGAAACTGCCCACTATGTTATAAGACCATGAAACGGTTGGCAAACCATATCACGCAGGTGCACAACGTACGTAGAAGAGCAAAACAAGAACTCTTAGCTACTGCATGAGTAAGGTTAGTCAGTAACATTTTTTTTTTCCTTTATTCACCAGTTCAGGCCTGCTGCCAATAGGAATTCAGATAAGCTGTTGCTACAACTAACTTGCAATTTTTTTTTTCTTTTGCACTGCCCAGCTTTAAGGGAAGTATTAAGCTAAAGGGAGTTGGTCCGTAGGAGCAAGAAGAACATACAAAGACTGTCCTATGAAGGGCTGTCCTGCCAGTGAATTATAAAGGGTTGATCAGCACTTGATGCTCAAGCATGGAATGGAGTTCAACAGTTTAACAGGTTTTTCTCTTTGGTACAGCTTGATCCCAACTAATGATGTAAACAGTTCATCAGTTCACACCAATTAACTTTGGTGGAAAATAATTTATCCTCACAATTTCAAACAAGAGTGGCATGACAGAAATAACTGCTTCTTATGGCCACTCCAGCTGATTCCACTCAAGAACCAGCTCCGTCAACTATCCAGGAACTGTGCAAAGAAAATACCGAAAAAAGAAGTCATAAAACAAGGAACCTTGCTAAGATAACAACAGTGACTTGTATGGCCCACAGAGAAAGGAATCAGTTCCAATACGTTAAGACTACATAAAGTATGCAGCAGGCCCAATAGTCAAGAAGTTCCGTCATCTGCTCTCTCCTTGATCTTTATTGATCTTTTTGTTAATGTATTATGACCAAAGTAACACACATATTGCATTATTTTACTTGTCCAGACTATTCAAACTGACATTATTTGGTGGCTCTTAAATTTTAAAACAGTCATGTTCCAACATAAATTTTAATAGTTTTAACACTACCTTTAACTTTGATAATGAATAACCTGGAAGGTTAATTCATTTTACTTTAAGTTGACCTGCACTGAGATTTTCAGAATCAAACATTTAATCTTTTGTCCCTCTGGCGGCCTTCCACAGGCTTCTTAGGCTCACTGGCATTCCATCCGCAATACTTAATAAACCCACCACCCTCCTGCAGAATCTCTCAAAAGAAATGCTAGACCTGAACTACATAAAGCTAAGAATGGCAAACAAAGGGCTAATCATCCTGCCCACCGATTACTCTGCATTCAACAGGGCTCTTAAGTATCACAGACAGGCATTTGACCAAGCATTAAATGTATGGCCCATCAATTAAAACCCCCGTGATAAGGCCCACCCTCAATTCCACATGGTGGTCATCAGTTCTGGCTCCACTGACATCCCACTGGAGGAAATACACAACTCCTTGATAGATCTGGTGCTGGACTTCAACAAGGTCATGAGAATCCAGACTGCAGACCAACTTATATCAGAAGGGGTTACACTATTTTGGTTTCAACATTACAAGTGTGAACCAGAACATACTCCCCCAAAAGCTACACAGTGCTTTAACTGCCAACAATTTGGTCACACCCAATCAGCTTGCTCTCAAACAATGAAATGCCACAAATGTGGGGACGGACACCCTTCAAGTGACTGTCCCCCCGGATTCAGAACGTAAATGTATAAACTGTGGCAGTCCACATTCAGCCTTTGTGGATTATCAAGGTACTTTTTGTCACCACCTATTTGGAACATGTTAAAGGTAGTCGTTACAATGCTTTGGTAATGTTTTAGTCTTTTCATCCCCAATTCAACTTTGTGAATAAAATATTCAATCTTTCAGTGCATGGAATTACTGTAAAGTACAGTTGCACTCTAACAGTGAGTAATAACCATTTATAATTTGTATAACATTGTAAAGAGTCTAGAAGGTTACTTGGTACAATCCCACAGGGAGTTACATAATGTTGCCATTATTTTTCTCACCACACCCACTTGATAATTCTCCAAGAAAGTGTCACAAGCTACCCTCATTGTTTGTTTTTTCTCCACTTCTGCAGGTTGCCTGCTAAAAGGCTGATCAGCCATAAGGTCCAGCATATATTGTGCTGGACCACAGCTGCAGGCCGAGTTCATGATCTCTGCAGTGTGTACCCCCAACACATATGCAGGGATTGGGTGGGAGAGGGCCATGGGGATCACACCAGGCCATTCTTCATTGAAAAAACTAGTAAGAGGGCAAAAACTCTTTGAAAAGAAGGTACAATCTGTCAGTACCACCTTGCTCTCCTCAACATTCTGAAGACTGCCAACAAGCCAGTAGGGGGTGACTTTACAGGGTGTCATCCCTAGAAACTGCCCACTATGTTATAAGACCATAAAACGGTTGGCAAACCATATCACTGCAGGTGCACTAAGTACGTAGAAGAGCAAAACAAGAACTCCTAGTTACTGCAAGAGTAAGGTTAGTCTCTATACACTAACTAGTCCAAACCTGTTCCCAATAGGAATTCAGGTAAGTTGTTGGGACAATTAACTTCCCAACTTCTTTTTTCTTTAATTTGCATTGCCTAGCTTTCAGAGAATTAGTAACTAACAAGAGTTGGTACACAGGACCAAGAAGAAAATACGACTGTCCTATGAAGGGCTGTCCTTCCAGGGCATTAAAAAGGGTTGATCAGCACTTGATGCTCAAGCATGGAACGAAGATACTGTTTAATATCATACCGCACTACTGTATCACTGTTTAACAGGTTTTTCTCTTTGGTACAGCTTGATCCCAACTAACGATGTATACAGTTCATCAGTGAACCCTAATTTTCTTTAATGGAAAATATTATATCCTTACAATTTCAGAGAAGACAGGCATGATATAAACAACTGCTCCTTATGGCAACTCCAACAACAAATTGCTGAAGCACCATAAACAAGCCTTCGAGGGCAATCTCACCGTAATGCCCTGCGCAAACCACCTCCTTGGCCGAGGTACAGGTCACAGAGAATGTCACCGAAGCCCTTGTCAAAAATGGTGAAACACTTTTTGGATTTCAACACTTTTAGGTGGAAGCTTCAGTTAAGACCCAAGAAATTCCATTCCTCAAGGCCCCTTGTATCTCCAGTGTTGCCACTGATAATATGAAGAATAAAGGAGGTCATGTCAGAAGTCACTGTGAGCTCACTTGGTATATGGCAAGCTGTAAACTTCTTCAAATTTTCATTTTTATCCTTGAGCTAAAATGGACATATGGGCAAATTCAACCATTAAAGTTACTGTGCATGACTTGTAGTGTTTAGATCTGTGAACATGCTACTAGAATGCCCATTACTGAAATGCAGCTCCTTCTGGAAACTCAAAACCCCATGGGATGTCCCCAGTGGCACCTCCATGCCCCCTAGGATCTCTCCACTAACCAAAGTCTCCTGCTTGGCCAAGAAGCTCGCCTAACCAAAAAGAAAAAGACCTAACCAGCATGGCGCCCAATGGCCAAAACCACACCGCCAGCTCACATGATCCTGCCTGCTCCCAACACTAATTGGATGGAAACTGGGCTTCAAATGTGTGTTAGGATAACAGTCATGCCTGTATGTATTACAGAACTAGAAAGCCAACAGGCTTAGTGATTCCTTGCCGTATGATATATCATAGCAACCATGGAAACAAACATGACATGCATGAGATCCCATACAATTATCCTACTTAATTGAGATATAATACTAGTAAGGTCAAAACTTTTTGACCTCATGTGACCCAAAATGACCTTTCGACCCCTTAAAAACAATAGTGATCACCTTACCAACACGTCCATCAACATGAGTAATTCAAAATTAAGCTTAGTACAGAATGAGTATGGAAGTACTACCACCATGGTATGAGATCCCTCAGAGTTATCCCCCTAAAAATATTATGTCTACAAAGTTTGATCTAACTGTCACCTCAAACCTTTGATCTCCACACACAAGAGGAATTTCTCACACAGCTTTAATATTCCAGAAAACTGTCTCATTACTTGATAAAGCGGTATTTTGAAACCATTTTTATCAAAAGTTTGGTCAATGGGGACAGCTCTCCATTCTGAAGTCTCTATGTTCCGATGCCTCTATGTTTCGAAAAGTCTGCATTGAGGTTAGTGTTTAAACAAGCCCTCATCGACAAACTCTCCTTCAAGCATTGGATCAAATACTGTGTTCTCACATACCTCACGCTCGAGGTAACGCTGTATTACCTCACGCTCTTTTGCTTTATGGGGGAAATGCCCCACCCATTGTCTATGGTATCCTTTGCAAATGAACAAAAGCAGATATCCCTATTAATCCATAATTTAACAAGACTTTTAATTCACCTTTTGTCTACTTATACTGTAGGTACAGCATAACATACAGTACAAGTTTTCCTTGTTTGATACACAATATACAGCATTATGCTTGCTCTTATTACCTGAACTATACTTTTAAATGACAGCAGCAATGCAAAATAAAATCTTAATACTTTTGAAAAGTGTCATAAAGGGTAATCTTGAAGCAATGGTTCTATGCATTAAGCTTTATGGTACACTTTTTTTTTTTTTTTTTTTGGGGGGGGGGGGGAGATAGTGACATGGATAAAAATGAAATGTGAGACAAGAATTCCCACTCGATGATGATATTTGACATAACTATATAATCCTTCACACAGAGGTTACTTTTTTGGTGCGGTTATCCAGATATAAGCAGAGATGAGGCAAGTAGTATCCTGATACATTTATGCTATCAAAAATTTAAAACAAAATCTAGAATGAAACTAAGTGACAAATAATCACTGTAGAGCATATTGAGAGTGTAAAGCAGAAACACCAATCTAGACAGACACCAATGTTTAAAGTTTTGTTCAACAAAATTCCTTATACAAACACACTATTTGTTCAATTCCACCAGCTTCTATGTAAAGGACACTAATTTCTGAAGGGTGTCAATCTACAGTATTTCTAAGATGACTTTCAGTTTAGAAACTTGATCAGTGTACATGAACTTCTTCACCTCCAGACAATGGCCAGGCAAACAACTTTTATTTGTGGTCAGATGAGACAAGATAATGTGGACAGTTATTTTATGCTGGATTTAGCAGAGGTGATACTTTCATGGAAGTCTGACATTTTGACCACAAATAGAGTACTGAATGCCTGCAGGGAATGGCAGGAAATAGGAGTATATACAAACAATGGGCTGTCATGGTTATGTACTGAGATAAAAATAAGCTTTCTTCAGAGGGTTTATAAGAGTCAATTAACACCACTTACACAGTAAAAAGCTCAAGTCAATTGAGCTGTATGTTTGTATGAGGTAATCCTTCAGGACACTGTGGGGATAACTGGCAGTCAACTGTGAAAAATTGGGCGAGATAACTGTGACCAAATGGCAAAGAATGGGTCAGTTACAATTTGATTCACTCTATTAGGCAATGACAGTTCATGTGCACTGAAGGGTATTTGATACCAAATGATCAGTGTAAATTAGGT
Source organism: Holothuria scabra (assembly GCA_037179385.1). NCBI lineage: Eukaryota > Metazoa > Echinodermata > Holothuroidea > Aspidochirotida > Holothuriidae > Holothuria > Holothuria scabra. The sequence continues at coordinate 4,772,911 of CM074200.1, forward strand.
TCTTTTTTGTAAAACTAATTAACTGTGGTATATCTAATTCATCAATTCCCACTTCCAATTAATGCATGCTTGCATGCACATGTCCTCATGAGGACAGTTGGCACAAGGTTTGTCAAATATTAGCACTTTTTCCCACTAAATTTAATGTTTTCTTCAGGTTTTCTTTAAGGTTATTGAAAAAGCAATGTAGGTATGTTATAAAAGAGATTCTTGTGCATCACACAGAGTACTCTCTGTTCAAAGTTTATACTTATGAAGTTCCATATCAGTCATCTACTTAGTGTGCACAGAAGCATCTTCTAATATTTTCAGACTATGTCCCTAAATGACCCTTATATACAGACTGTTTAAACTCACATGTTCCACATCAGTTTCATGAAAATCTATTTACTTGTGGCTGCAAAATCAGCATACCCATGAGCATTGAAGCATGTATGCCAGCCTGATGAACAGATTTTGCCTTTTAAGATTTTATATTTTGCTTTGCCCACTTTTTCATGTATTAATACTTGGAACTTAATGTAATAGCAGGGCACAATTTCATGCCAGAATCAACATACTGTACAGTAACTACCATGTGATGTGCCTTTTTGTGCACCTTAGACCTTCTTCCTATGAGTCTGCTTCAGTACTTTACAAATGCATTTTCAAAATTACCTCACTAAAGAATTTACATAGTGAAGTTAATAAACTGTTCCAAAAAAATTATATACGCTATGCCTATTACATTACACATGCCAAATTACTCTTACCCTTTCACCCTAACCGCTCATGGATATTAACTTCAACAGTTATATACTCTTTTGAGATATAGTGTTTGCAAGGTTTAGATGTTTTGAACTCTGATGACCCCAAATGACCTTTGACATCCAATAAAAACAATAGGGGTCATCTACTCAGTATGGACAATCCACTTAGTAAATATGAGATTCCTGGCAGTTACCTTTCTTGACATATGGTGTTTACAAGTTTTTGAGTTTTTCATCTCTGATGACCCCAAATGACCTTTGACCTCCACCAAAAATAATTGTGATCATCTCCTTAATATGGGCAATCTACCTGCTTCGTATGAAATCCCTCACATTTACCCTTCTTGAGATACAGTGTTTACAAGGTTTTGACCTTTTTCCCTCTGGTGACCCCAAATGACCTTTGACCTCCATCAAAAACAATAGGCACCATCTACTCAATATAGACAATCAGCAAGGTAAGTATGAGACTGCTCACATTTTTCCTTCTGGAGATATCGTGTTTACAAGCAATTTCCAAGGTATTTACATTTTGACCTCGGGTGACCCCAAATGACATTTGACCTCTACCAAAAAAAATAGGGACCACCTACTCAATGTGGACAATCTACATGCCAAGTTTGAGATCCCTGGGGGTTACCGTTCTTGAGATATCGTGTTTACAAGCAGGCGTCACACACACACATACATACACACACACACACACACACACACGACATCACCATCGCATAGATTCCTTGCCTGCCTTCGGCAAGGAATCAAAAAGGGCTTGCATGTAGGTAGTTTTATGGCTATAAATCTCAACTTCTATCAACGTTTGAAGGCAACAGCAGGTCACTACCTCTTCCCACACAGCTGCATGAATTGTAGGAATACACAACCACAAATAACTGTGATTAATGCTTGACTGCAATGGCAGGACATTACTGCATACTTGTTGCCACACAGCTGTGTCAGACATGCAGGTCTCACTACTCCATTAGAGTAGTGTTAAGTGCACACCCCCAAAGAAGTAGTTCTTTTAACTCTGGTTTGGACCAAATTTTGTCATGGGCCAGGTGGGTTATGAAAGGCCATGAATATGAAAGAGAACTTGCCAGAGTGTGGATGTTGAAAATTTGGGTAAGATTGATGGTGATTAGACTGTTTACAAAATTGTTGTCAAATGGCAGAGACTTTCCGTTTTGGGAAGAGGCTAGGGGTGGGCGTACCCTACAAAAGTTATAAGTCCTTCTAGCTCAAAATCTTAACGGTCAAGGTATGGAAATTTTGTACTGCCATAATGGGCAAAATTGTCAGCTATCAAGCAATGGGTGTCTTGAAATGGCTGTGAACTTTGACAAGGCTGAGGGGCCTTGAGAGGAAGCTAATTTAGTGTGTAAGCCAATGGGAAAATTATTGTGGGTGTGAGACCTGCAGGTTTTGTACACCTACAAGTCTAAACTTCTACAAAAGCTCAACTGTAATAATAGGACACTAGGCATAACTGTGGCCACACAGCTGTGACAATACAGCCAGAGCTCCTGTCAGAGGGGAGAAAGGGGATTTGTCCCCACCCCCTTTAAAGAAGGTAGGTTAAATACCATAAAAATTGGAAAATTGTCAATATCTTGGTTTTTTACTTAAAAAATGTTATTTTTGCAGCAATGTTTGAATTAATATTAATAAAAGGCCGTTAAAACACTTCAAACTGCACCTTACAGGGGCCTTGAAGGAAGCTTTTACCCCCCCTCCCCCTGCCACCCGTCCCCGGAACCCTATTGTAACTTAATCCTGGGACAGTATCCATTTAGACTTGGGGTTTAGCAGTAAGAAATCCCCCCCCCCCCCTTTTTTTTTGTATTTCTGGTGGAAACCTTGACAGCTACCAAGCTACAGATCTTAACTGCTGCAAATGCCTGACTGCAACAGCAGAAAATTAATGCATACTTAAGCTTGTAGCCCCTCAAATGTCTGCCATATATGGGCATGTACACCTGTATCCATATACAGCTATAGATCAACACTTTAAAATACAGAACTTTACTGTATTAGCAGGACACTTCTACACACCTTTAGCCACAATTAGCAGGACACTACTTCACACCTATAGCCACAATTATCGGGACACTACTACACACCTATAGCCACAATTAGCAGGACACTACTACACACCTATAGCCACAATTAGCAGGACACTACTACACACCTATAGCCACAATTAGCAGGACACTACTACACACCTATTGCCACAATTATCAGGACACTACTACACACCTATAGCCACATATGCAGTTACATAACAATCAGGTATCTATTCAAACAGCTTCAGTATGTGAAAGTTAGTGATTTTAAATTTCGTGACAACACCATAAATGTATATATATAAAGCCAAAGGCATAAAATTCCTGCGATTTATAGCCAACTATTGACTGCAAACATAGATGACTGTACGGCAAAATACCAAAACATTTCTACTTGTACACTGAAATGTTTCACAACCTTCACTGACTAAAGAGTAATAAACACTACTGACTGAGCTAAACATTTAAAGTGTACTCAAAGTCAAAAAATTAAAAAAACATATATTAAAGAACATGAAAAATGAATTCTAACAATGTAACTCTCACCTTCATATTCATTGGATCTTCTTGGGCTGAGATTTAAAATGTTGAAGCTATTTCCCTCAAATGAAAATGGTACATTGTGCAATAATTTGTGATGACATTGTTGTACTAAAATATTTCTTTTTTCTGAAACTTGCTGCACCTTTTACCCAAGGTGTGACAGCACTCTTACTCTAATGGGGTGATGTAATTAAGCCCTCCTCTGTGCCCTATGCTATGAAACCAAACAGGAAGGGTGCAAAGTCATCAAAACATTTTTTATTTTAAAGGGAAAGAAACAAAGCAGGTAATGTGAGTCGCACAACAAGAAAGTCACAAATTGTGAGGCAAATGGACTTGTTTGGTTTGTTTTAAATGAATAAATTTCAACATTTTACATTTCAGCTCAAAAATGCCCTTTGAAGATGGGAGTGGACTGTTGGAATTCATTTTTCATGCTAATTAAAACATATTTTTGAGTCTTTTGACTTGAGGTACACTTCAAGCAAATACCTCAAAGAAAGTGACCGAAACCCTTCTCCCTCCCCCAAACAGTCCAATTCTCCAAACTTACTTACTGAAGCCCCATCCCACAATTGTCTCAAATTGTGCGAGGGGCTTCTAATGCTCATTCTCAAAAACTCATTCGAATGCTGATCAAATCTCAGGTTTTTGCTTCCAGGTGAGCATACAAGATCCCAATTTACAGTAATCAATACATTTCCAGTATGGTACATGTTGTGTTATCAGAGCTACTGTACAGTCCTCTTGCATTTTTTGAACTTGCTCTCAACCAAGAGTTGTACAAATTGAAGGTGGGAGGATTACATCTTCAATGATCGATGACGTCACTTTAGTCAGCAACATGTTAAGCACACTCCTTTTCAGGGACCATAGCTTTTTCTGGCTCCCAGGAGGGCATCACTTCTCCATCTTTTGGGCTTCTACTAAATATTCTGAACAGCAAAGGGACCAAGAGCAGTCTGCTGGGCAAGTTAATGGGACAACCAAGTATACAGACTACAACCAGGTGATAACAGCCTTCCATTCAGCCAAACTGTAGAGCTCATTTAACACTACGTGCACACAGTTAAGCTATTGCTCCACTGCCTGCTGACTGCTGGAGACTAGAAAAAGCTATGCTCCTGTAAGATGTAGGTCTGTTCATACCCAGCTTATATTCTCAAAGAAACAAAGAGTGAAGCCCTCACGTAACATGCCTTGATGAGTGATGTTTCTTGAGAGGATGCAGCAAACCAGATAACTACACATCTTCATACATGTTTCTCTTTAACAAATGTTCTCACCTCGTTCCAGCATACATAGCTACATAATCATACCTCCTGGTCAGTTAGGACTCTGGTCAGCTAGTGCTCTGGTCTGTTGTTTTCCTGGTCAACTATTGCCTGGACAGCTGGCATAGTTGTCAGTCTTAAAAAGATCTTCTAAACAGAAAATGTACCTTGCTCTCTCCTCTATCATCTTTCTTCATCCTCCCATCTTCTTCCAGCCTCTTATCTCTCTCTCTCTTCATCCTCTTCTATTCTTGCTCTTATGTCCTTTCTGCTATTCTAATGGTGCATCCTGAAATCAAACACAAACCTGATATAATTTCCTTTCATCTGTAATAAGGCATATTACAAACTGTTTGATGGATGGAATACTGTAGTAGCTGGGCACAGCTTGGGAAACGCAAACAGACTTCAGCACATGGTGCCCATTACCCTCTTGTTTTTCTGCAGCATGTAGATGCACAGCTAAGCACCAGGGTTGTCACCACACTGGGCGGTGCTACCCAGCTCTGAAAATCTCTGAATGGTACTCGCCATCAATTTTCAGCATCACTGCCCGGTACAAATTTTTTACCCTAATTGAATGAAACTCTTAGATTTCTTTAGAATTGAGTGATGATTCCTTGTTTTTTGTAAGCTCTCTTAAATCTGCAGTAACTTGTTAAAGAGGAGAGGGACGCTCACTACCCCTTAGACCGTTCCGTCTGGACAGTGACCACAATTTCCCCGGCTCTCAAACGGGTCTGTTGACAACACTGCTAAGCAAAAATCTGAATAGCCAACCTACATAAAAAAGGATATGCAACCCTACTTAACAGCAGATTAAAATGCATTTTTGGTACTTTTACAGGCAAATTATTTAGACAAAGTCCACAGCAAAGAACTGCACCTATAATTTCTTCTCATGTAAAGTTGGAGTAAGAAAGAATGACATCACAAAGTTTTCATGGAAGTGCTAATTTTTTGTGCAGGATATTGGTTTGTTTGCTTTGAAGATCTGCAGGTTGTGCAGCAATGAACAGCCACTAAAATAAATTGCCAAACTCACTTTAATATTCTGCAATTTTAGAATCTGCTTTGTGCTCCAAAAATCATGACAATGCCTTAATACCATCTAAATTTGTGTCCAGATTACTAACCACTTTCAACCATTGATTGCACGACAAAACAAACAACTCCAAAACCCTACCACTATAACTTTGGCTATGTGGACACAGATTACATTTTACACTGCTTCATCTCTTTTATTTCCTGTTTTTCCAAGGAAAATAGTCAGGAAATGATAAAAGATTTTGCTCAAAAATTAAAAAAGAACAAATGCATGATTCAAGACTAAATCATACATTAATAAGGGAATTTAAACCCTTTTACCGTTGTTTGGGTCCTTTTGGACCCATAAGGGGAGTGCGGCTGTCACCCATCTGTACTGTTTCACGCAGAGCTCAAAACTGCGAGTAGCTACCTGAAAATTTGGACACAACAACGAGAGAGACAATAGTTTAAGGTCACGGGGTCAATCGCCTACGGAAGCTGATGCGGCGTGCTACGTCCGCTTTTCCGCCCACAAAGAGACATGCAAATATGCCCCGATTGGAGCACAACTGTAAAGGGTTAATCTAAAGTATCTGCACCACGGGGCTGTGCACACACACAGAGACAGAGGCATCAGCTTTGCAGTAAAAACACTCCACAGGCTAATTTTAACCCTTCACCATTGTTTGGGTACTTTTGGACCCAGACGGAGAGCATGGCCGTCACCCATCTTTACTGTTTCACATGGAGCTTGAAACTGCGAGTAGCTACCCGACATTTCTGCCACAACAACTAGAGAGGTCACAGGGTCAATAGCCTATGGAAGCTCATGTGGGGTGTGCTATGTCCGCTTTTCCACCTACTCCCGAAGTGCTCCAATATTCCCCGAATGGAGCACAACAGTAAAGGCTTAAGTAATGAAAGCTTCCTTCTACTGTAAGAGAGTAACCATAATCCACCATAAAAAGTTACTGTCAACCCCTTGCCACCCCCATCGCCACCACTATACACATAAAAATTGCAAAAAGAAATGGTCAAATCCAGCTATGGCCAGACCAGGTGTTAGAAGTCAAGGAAGGTGCCATCAGTGCATTTCATTTAATAAGTATTTTAAAGGAGCAAGATAGGGGTAAACTTCCAAAATGTACCACACCAAACTAAATGACTAGCCTCTGTCCTGTGTTCATTTCAAATGGATTGGTCTTATCAATCATTTTTTTCTCAAGTTAACTTTTGTATCACATATGAAATACTTCAATTGCAACAAGCCGGAAGTAAAATGTTTTTACGAATAAAATGAGGTTGGATTTTAAGCAAGTCTTCTAAAACCAGAATGCAAAAATGCATTGAGGTTTCGATGATACATACATGCTCCTTTCAATAAAATGCTACATTTCTTGTAACAACTGGTGACCCAAAATAACCTTTGTCTCCACCCGTAAGTGACTGGTTTTTCTTTCATACTGTGCCTTAAGATATTCTGCAAACAAGGTTTTCAGAGTTTGATGCCAGGTGATACCAGATGACCATTGACCTCCACCAAAAACAACAGGTACAGTACTTTCAACTCACCATAACACATCCACATACTAATTGGGAAATCCATCCAAGTTTCCTACCTTGAGATATCCCATTTTGTCAAGTTTTTCAAAGTTTGACTGATCATGACCCCAGATGTCCTTTCACCTCCACAAAAAATAACCTTATACAGACCATCTTCTCACCATAATTCATTAACATACTAATTTTGAAATCCATCCACCTTTCATACCTTGAGCTATCCTAAACAAGGTTTTCTGAGTTTGACCCCTATGCCCCAAATGACCTTTGACCTCTACCAAAATCAATAGGGTTCTTCCTCCCATCATAACGCATCAACATATCAAGTTTGAAATCAATCCAAGCTTCCTACCTTGAGATATAGTGTAAACAAGAAGTTCGGAGTTTGACCCCATGTGACCCCAAATGACCTTTGACCTCCACCAAAATTTATTGGGTTATTTCTTACATCCTAATGCATCAACATATCAAGTTTGAAATTAATCCAAGTTTTCTACCATGAGATATCTTGTAAACAAGGATTTCGGGGTTTGACCCCACATGACCCCAAATGACCTTTGACCTCCACCAAAATCAATAGAGTTCTTCCTTACATCATAACGCATCAACATATCAAGTTTGAAATTAATCCAAGTTTCCTGTCTTGAGATATTGTGTAAACAAGGATTTTGGTTTTTGACCCCCTGTGACCCCGGATGACCTTTGACCTCAACCAACATATATAGGGTTCTTCCTCTCAGTATGGGGTATCTGTGTACCAAGTTTGAGAACTGTCAGATCTTCCCTTCTCAAGATATCGTGTAAACAAGCAAAGTGTCACAAACACACATACATACACACATACACACACACATACACACGAACATACACACACACGCCATCATGAATGCATAGGTTTCTCTTTTCATCGAAACCAAAAATACCTGTGCTAAGTTCTTTCCCAACAGAATCTAAACAAGTTGGTAGAAATGCGCTACATGAAATTATAGCACGTCCATGTCTGATGCAGCAAGTAAATATCTGATGGGTATAAGAGATCAGTATCCAAGTTATAAAGCAGTGTTCTCACTAAGGAATTGAATTGAGGGGAAATCCCCCCTTCTTCCTCAGTAATTAGGAAAGGGAGTTTCCAATATGAAATAGGACAACAGTGTGTACACAGCCTTCCTATGTTACTGTACTTGATTTCAGCTGTACAATGAAGTGAGTTCTCCTACTTTACATGAGAAATACTGCCAGGGGCAAGAAAGCTAATTTATGGCTACACTACAACTGAATGAATTTTTTAAAGTATCCAGTTCAGGACCAATCATATTAATGGTCAGTTGGTACAGTGTAGAGACAAGCAGAGGTAAACAAGCTTTATTATGACAGTATTTTTTTTATTTTGAAAAAATAAAGCTCTAGGGGAAATTAAAGTATATGAAAGATATGAAATTTTGAAATATCAAGAACATGAAAAATTTAAAACAGGCCAAATCCCATTTTTTTAAGGATATTTGTGAGCTGACACATAAAAAGTTTAAAATGTTTAAATTAATCAATTCTAAGTTGCAGAATGTGCAATGGTTTTGTGATGTCATTGTTGTACAAACAAATACTAAATTTAGCCTTTGTAACTTTTGTTTGCTTTTGGAGGGCTACTGCAGCTTGTACTACTTTAAAATGCAGGCCTTGAATTTTTAGGGTGTACACATGCAATTGCACCCCATCATTTACCTCAACTCATGTGAGGATAAAGTGTAATATTTTGCACACCTAAATGAAGAATGGGAAATCATACAGAGATGCGTTAAGTTGTCAAATTCACGATAATGTGTGGGCAGTGTGCAATATAAATAGATTTTGCATCACTGTGTCCTGCCGCTATTCATCTCACTGTTCCAGAGAAGACTAAAGAGAAGAAAGAAGAAAATGTGGGTGGAAGAAAGAAGAAGACGAAGGATTTTGGACTTTAAAATAAAAAAGTGTCCTCTCTGAAGAAGAGAAGCCAGCCAGAACTTTTTTACTTTAGCCAAAAGTTTTCATTATCAACACTCGAAAATTCCTCTGAAGAAGGGAATTAACCCTTCACCAACAACATGGACACCCCAAACCGCCCCAGACTACCAACGATGATGAAGGTTTTACCAAAGTAAACAGAAAAAAAATTTAAATTCAGCACATGCCAGCCACCCATCAGAACAATTTTGAGAACAAGTTTGCAATGCATCTAGGAGAAAATAGCATTTCAAAATATTTACACCTATGACATCAATGACCTCGGATAAACAAGAAAAGTACAAGATATAACAACCACTATCTGAGGAATATTATGGCCAACTTTCAAGGACATTGATAACTACTTGCAGGAGAAGTGACACTTCAAAAAATATTCACAAAACAGCCAGTAATGACCCCTAGATGACCTTGGACCTCAACTTTTTGAACACACCATGTAGCCCCCATGTCCAATGACCAATGTGTCCAAGATTCCTTTCAGTTTGTCAACAAATGTGCCCCTCAGAGCTCATTTAAGGCAATTGTGAAGAGACATGATAGATAGACGGACAGACAGAGTGACGGTGGAAGATTACAATCACTCGAACACTCTTTGAGCTTGTTTGAGCTAAAAATAACCCCAAACTAGACCACCACCTCCTCTATCAGTGCCTTGCAGAAAGAAACCAAACGACTCGTCAAGGATTAAATGGATTAAATGGATTAACCTCCTCTGTTATCACAATGCAAGAAAACACATCACAACTAATGAAGGATCGAATTACAAGGATTAAAAGGCACCATTACAAGGATATAATGGATATAATGGTTGTAAGCAAGTCAATCCCTCTTCCAGCTCCAAACTACTGTACCACTGCCAAACATTCAGCCTTCATACAGTGAGTACCTGCCTTCCTTACGGACTGCATTTTATTCTTACTTAAGAAGAACGGCCGAAAGAAGGAAATATTGAGGACGGCATATTGGAAATCTTAGTCGAAAAACCCCATACTCACTTCGGATTTGGTGCAACTGCAGACAATCTAAAACAAGCTCTTAAAGCCAAAAAGTCGCCAATGTGAAGTTTCTAACCATCTTTACCTGCCAATACCAACGATTAAATGGTGCCACACACACAGTCTGGCACAACATAAAATTTCTACATCTCAACATAAACTCCATCCAGACTAAAAAAGACAATTTCTCCATTACCTCCATGAGTATGGCATAGAAATTGTTAGTCTTAAAGATACCACATCGTATTTACAGAACTACTACCTTTCTCCTCCACACCTCAGAGGAACTTTACTAGCACACAAAATTAACACCCTGCATGGCCACCCCACTAGAACTTAATCCCCCAGTCAGTGAAGCCACAGGCATTCAGATTACTACAGCATCAGGAAAAAAGATTACCGCTGTATCCTTATACATCCCACCACAGCCATGAAGAAACTTTTCGACTGACTCCTCGAAACACCTCATCCAACAACACAAACACGTCATCATTTAAGGAGATTTAATGCAAAAAGTAAAATATGGGGGGCACAGGCCGGAAGACCAAGCCGGCAAAGCCCTAGACGATCTCCTAGACACGGAACCAGATTCATGCTTGAACAATGGAGAACCTACACGATATCCTTTCAACGCCATCCGCCAACCTGCACAACTTGACTATGCAATCATCTCCAACAGCTTTACACAACTCACAAATTGACTTCCATATATCGGAGAGGATCTAAAATCTGACCACTTTAACCTGGCCTCCAGTATCAACACAATTCCACCAACCATCCATTATGACTACAAAAAAGCCAATTGGAAAATGTTCCAAACTCACAAAAAAAAATTATCTTCAAGAAATTCAACCAACAACAAAAGCTACTATAGATGAAGCCACTCAACACATCACGGACTTCATTTCAGCTACAATCAACAAAGCTTTAACCACACAACAACCTAAACAATGGTACAAGACTTCCTTTCCACATCGTTTAAGTCATCAGACAATGCCAACAACTACGTGGGATACCTCAACATATACAAAACAACGAAATAAAAAATCACAATAAACCAGCTGAAAAGGAAGATTGCCACCCTCATGATCAAAGACTGTGCTACAGCTCTCAATACAACAATAGATGCAAACAACTATCACAGGAAAAAGATGCTTCTGAATTTTGGAAGACAGTAAAGAATGTAACAAATTCTAGCCAATCATCCAAAAGAACCCCAAATTTAAATGTCAACGGGAACACAATCACTGGAGAAGCGGATAAAGTGGAAGCTTTCAGAAATTATTTCTCAACAGTCCATCAAATTCAAGACAACTCAAACTTCAACTCAACAATACTTCAACAAGCAGAGGACATCAACTCAAACAGGCAATTATACACCCCCCAACAGCAACTTGTACACCAACCTCCTGACAGTTTCAAACCGATCACCATACCAGAACACCTATCATACATTACTATTTAATTGCCATTTTCCCCCTGGGTACTATACAAATTCCACATTACAAACATCTAAAACGGTTGGGATAATAGTCTAAGTTAGTTCACTGGGCTTATAACTTGCTCATTGTCATTTCATCACATTGCAAAAATTAGGAGTCCACATGTAGATATTACTGTAAACTTTTCTTCCAAAGATTTCTTGTTTTCTAAGTTATGGTAAATTTACTACACTCTGCAAGAAAAAAGTAAATTTTTAAAGGCTAGAGACCATGCAGGCCAGTAAGGCAACCACAGAGCCAATTTGTGTGACCTTTGTCCAAAATGACAATAAATTTTTCCCCTTATTGTGTCTGTACCGAAATACTACTTAAGCAGAAACCTTTTAGGGCCATCTTTATTATTTTTAATAAATTTCTCAAGATACCACTCAATCAATACCTTATGCACAAGAATGATGTTCACTCTGCACAGGAGGCTACAGCTACTGTAGTACCATATGCTGCATGCTTAGAAGTGCAGTTCTCATGATAATTGATACAACTGAATTACAGGTCTTTGACAGAGAGTGACATCACTTGAAATAAAGATCTTTAAATTGATTGTTGAATTAGATTCAAAGCAGTAAAAAAGAAAACAATCTACTGTACCAAAAAAAAAAGAATGCAGAGTTGATATGAACTACTGTACATGAATTTTTCTGAAATATTTCATGAATGCAAGTTGAAATTATAACATTCCCCAAACTATGTTGAGTTGATATTATTTAACTCCAAAAATACTGTTTTATGGGCACACTCTGGCACAAGAGTGAATTAAGCAGTTTCAAGAATTGTTTCAAGCAATTTTGAACAATTAGTTTGTGCTTAAAACAGTTGTCAGAGTTTTATATTGTTATTTAGTAATCAAATATATTTTTGCTATGTCACTTCATGATTTCATGGAAGCTGATATGATTAAAACATGTACCTAAAGGCAAAGTCATTTTACACAAACTTGAAAAATCCAGATCTGGTCCCCTTCATTGCAAAATATATAACTCAGAATGATGTCTGCCCCTCAAGTACAACTGTGGCCTAAACTTCAATATAGGAAGTGCAAAAATGCAATTTGCATGGTGATATAGTTTAGTATTGAGAGATTCATAGATTCTGTAAACACAAGTTTGCTTTACAGAAATGAAAAGGCTAAATGGATTTTTTGAGAGGGAGGATAGCTAATTGAGCATAAAGATTTAGAGTAATTAGAAGTAATTTTTGACGGTCTTTACCTGGACCTGTGACTCTAAAATAATCTGCACAAATTTGCAATTCCAGGTGAACTTTGTAAGGAAGTTATTTTGCTCTTATGCGAATGAAGGCGTTTTAAAAAAGATAACTGTTGACAAAGTGTTCCGTCCGAAACAAGTATGATCTGACACCATTATGTGGGCTTCTTAAGCTGTTAATACTGCAGTAACAAGCTATAATACATTCAGGATTTTAGAAGAACTGGGCAAGATTTTTTTCAATAAAATCTTTCTATGAAGACATAGTTTTCACAATTATTAACAGATCCATGTAAAGTATCGAGAAGTTGCCCTAGCATTGCAGCAGTATGGGATATACTTAACACTACATGAAATTAAAATTTTGTAACTTTGTGCTTAATTTCTTACTAAAACTGTAAAATTGTGTAAATGTTATTTCAACAGGAATGTTAATTCACCTTATAGACATGAAATATGGCAGAAGTTTTGAACTAAGTCAAATTGTTGACATCTTGTTACATCCGAAACAAAATTAGTGCTATTTGAAAAATTCAAGACGTTGAAAGCTATTCGAACTTTTTGTGTTCTGTTATATGGAGGACTCCTTCATTATTACAAAGTAAGGAAACAATCAATATTAACTGATTCCTGTGTTTTTAATGAAATCTTTTTGATGCAGAATATCTTAAATCAAGACAATTAAAGCATATTTTTGCTGTTAATTTTTTTTTGTCACAATCATGAGTGGAAAAGGTTGCACTTTTTGCCAAACTGTCTATACTATTATATCAGTGAATGCAAAGATGTTTCTGATTAGCTTTGAGCAAAGTAGGCTAGCCTCACTTAGTTAAGGTTTTTGCTCTAGGAATTGGTAAACTAGTGGAAATCAGCTGTACCTATAAGGGAAAAACAGAAATCATTTAAGCTATGCACTTTTCTGTTTCTTAAAATTTAGTGTTTGTTCTTTCCAAAAACACCACTTTTGAGATGACTGTTGGAATTTTTAAATTTTGACCCAAATTGGGAAGAATTGGTATAAGTTAAAAAAAACCAGTGCCATAAGCCTTTTACTGGTTATCGAGTTGCTTCAGAAACACTAACTTTGAAGTGGCATATCTTGAGAAAGTCCTGCAAAAGATAATGAAATAATTTCACCAGATTTTTCTTTAATGACATGTAACACAACCTTAAAGAATAAGTTCCTTCATCATCACTCACTTTAAACTAAGTATGCAATACCATCTAGCTAGTTACAAACTCCTGTTGGTACTGCAAAATTGACTATTTAAATTAGTATATGTACATGACAAATACTGTACCTCTAGGATTTTTTCCACTGCATGTACATTTTGCAGGGAAGCATATGCCAGGTACATCACTTATGAGCAGTCTTCTCCTGTCTCCACTGGCTACTGTCATAGATGAACAATTGACCCAGGCTGGCCCTCATCAAGGAATCTGCTCAGATGAACAATTCTCCTTGGCTGACCTTCATCAACGAATCTGCTGAGATAAACATTCCACCAAGGCTGGCCCTCATCAACGAATCTGCTGAGATGAACATTCCAACAAGGCTGGCCCTCATCAACGAATCTGCAGAGGTGAACAATTCACCAAGGCTGGCCTTCATCAAGGAATCGGCAGAGATGAACATTCCACCAAGGTTGGCCTTCATCAAGGAATCGGCAGAGATGAACATCCCACCAAGGCTGGCCCTCATCAACGAATCTGCTGAGATGAACATTCCACCAAGGCTGGCCCTCATCAACGAATCTGCTGAGATGAACATTCCACCAAGGCTGGCCCTCATCAACGAATCTGCTGAGATGAACATTCCACCAAGGCTGGCCCTCATCAAGGAATCTGCAGAGATGAACAATTCACCAAGGCTGGCCTTCATCAAGGAATCGGCAGAGATGAACATTCCACCAAGGCTGGCCCTCATCAACGAATCTGCTGAGATGAACATTCCACCAAGGCTGGCCCTCATCAACGAATCTGCAGAGATGAACAATTCACCAAGGCTGGCCTTCATCAAGGAATCGGCAGAGATGAACAATTTACCCCTGGAGGCTGGCCTTCATCAAGGAATCTGCTGTGATGAACATTCCACCAAGGTTGGCCTTCATCAAGGAATCGGCAGAGATGAACAATTTACCCCTGGAAGCTGACCCTCATCAAGGAATCTGCTGAGATGAACATTCCACCAAGGCTGGCCCTCATCAAGGAATCTGCTGAGATGGATCAAGAATTAACAGTAAGCAATCAACATCAATCAGCAAACACCAGTTTTTATGTTTTGCAAGACAAATAAAACATGAACACACACTCTATCAATGACTTCCAGCAGCAGAACAGAATAATTGATTTCTTCAGATCCTGGATCAAACGCCTGCCTATGCTAGATCATAGATGTTCAGCCACTAAACACATTACAGCTAGCTAATTTTGTTGCTGTGCCAGGGGTGCCTGCCAGGCAATGTACCTCTTACGGCCAAACCTTCCTGACATTTGGCCAAATCCAAGGTCTGGCCATCCATTCTCACCAAGAAGGATTTTCAACAGCCAAATAACCAATCTTTAATGCCAAAGTGCCAAACTTCAAATTTGAAGCTTATGATATCTGGCAACAAGACAGTCTCGAGACTTCAGTGCAATTCATGTGGTATTCAACTGTGCATGTAATAAATGGGCATATAATACGTGACTATGGGGTGGCACGTTTTAGTTCATGGTACGAGCGGCCGTACGTACAGTAGACGAACTTATGAACGTAAATAGGAAGCAAAGCACCACATTACTTTTGTCACACTGATTGATTCTACTTTTTGCACGTTCATTTCACACTTGAAATTGCCAGGCGCACACACATACACAATGTAGAAAATTGCTTGCGTATGTATTACAGCAGAATTTTCAAAAGTCGTACTGTTTCGATTTTTGGCCTTCAGAAAACATCAAAAACTGAACAAATACAATAAAATCAGACTAGTTGGCAAGCCTGCTATAGGCTTTTGCCACAGGTTTTGCAATTGTGTGAAAACATTTACAACATGTACAGTAAGTTCAACCAACTTTCAATGAAGATGCTGATGAAAAGTGAAATGGTTGCTAGGAGGACAACCATAAAATATTCTAAAACTAGAGGCCCACTGTCTTTCCTAACTGATGGAGGAATAAATCTGTGTCATCATTTGCTACATTATTTTTCCTACATACATGTGAATTTCAGGATAGTCAGTTACTTAAATGAGATTTAAGGACACACCATCATCAATGTGTTATGTAGTGTCATAGTGTTCAAATACTGTTCAAGTCCTCCCGTTTAGCACCCTCTTACGACAAATTACCATGGGCACATTCTACAACCCCAGCCCACAGGGGGACAACCATTACCGACTTGCTTGGATTAGATAGGGCCACTAATGTGTCATAAAGTGTCATAGTGTTCAAATACTGTTCAAGTCCTCCCGTTTTAATAGTTGCCTCTTACGACAAATTACCATGGGCATATTCTACCACCCTATGTAAACCCACAGGAAACAACCCTTGAGGGGCTTCCTCCGTTTTGTGTTGCCGTGGCCGACAACCCCCCAGTCATGGGAGGAGTAACAATACCTGTATTATGTGTGCAATTTAGTCGGGGACAAACTTCTCGCCATACACAACCTCCTCAGCCAACCTGGATGCAGGAACTCCCTTTACTATAATACTTGTTTGTAACAGTATGATACCTTCATGTACAGTATTATTGTGTAAATTTGTGAGAATTTCATGAATTTCCTGTCTCCCTGTAGAAACTGGAGTGATGCCATAACCTTAGCCTAGAGCCTAGGCTATGATTCAGTGATAGCAGATAAACTACAACCCAGCAAACTAGACAGTTTTAATGTCAGAACTGGGACAAAACAACTTCATTACTGCACCACTGTACCACTTGCTCCAAAAGACCTTAGTGTGTGGTATACAAATTATAACGACTGGTTATGAGCGCTATGGCACTGAATTATTTTATGATATAATTTTTCATTTCTAGTTCTATTCAATGAAGCAAAGGCAAATTGAACAGAGAGGTTCAATCTTTCAACGAATGAAATAATTCAAAGTTACAACACCAATGAAAACATTCATCAGGCCGAGTGTCTATTTGTTTTATAAAACCATGTACTGCTTAGCCTACTACTGCACTCTTAGCACTCTTGCTATTGCACTATGAGAACTAGCCTAGTCTATACACCAGGGTTGTCCAACATATACGGTCCGCGGGCCACAGTCCGGCCCGCAAAAAGGTTCCGTCCGGCCCGTCAGAAATAATCTATATTGCAAAATTATTCAGTAATCAGATTAATTGATGACAACTTTAGGCTTCGCCGTCCCCTATGGCATGCTTACTTTTGAATGAAATTATTCATTCCAAATGTCTGCTACATGTAGCTACATTGGAGTATTGTCCACAGGGGCGGATTGAGAATGATCCAGGGGGAATATAAAAAAAAAAAACCTTGTCCGAATATTCTGCCCAACACCATCAATTTTTGCTAAAATTTATTTGTTCAATCAAAAACGAAAATGAATCAGTGTTCCCTACGCGCAATGATTTCTTTTTTGTTGCCTTGGGCGTAGGGAAAAATTGAAAAAATAAAACACATATATAATGCGACCCCTCTTCCATCATAACTATTACATGTGGCCCACCCCTGGGAAAGGTTGGACAACCCTGCTATACACCAACAGATCGTGTGAAGGTGGGGTGCGGGTGGCAATGACAGGCATGTGTCCACCCATCCTCGACTCAGATGTAGAGAAATGATTGTGGTGTTATTTAATAGGCCTAGGCTATAATCTATTTGGACCTTATCCCAGATCTTACTGGTTGACAACTTGACAAAGAAGACCTGAACTAAAACAGTCTACAAAGGGATGACAACTTTGTATGTGCTTGTTTTGTGTACTGCTAAATCTCTACACTTAGTGCAGTAGATGACAGACAGAGGGCTGGATTCTTACCATTTTTTCAGTTAATGCACTGCAAAGATGTTTTATTGTTAGCCTTACTTTATGCAACAAATTCAGCAAGTCTTCCAGACATTTCCACGATTTTCTCTGAAAGTCAAGACGTCCTATACAAATTGTATTGAATGGTAGCATGCGAGGTATATTAACTGATATAGGCCTATATACAAGGCCTAAAGTGATTACAATGGTTGGGTTTATTCCTTACCATGATGACTTACAATAATATTTTGTTGAAATTCAGCCTTTTATCTGTGGGCAAATGCGGGAGTTTCACCTAAAACAGTGTAAGGTTGAATTATATTATTACGCCTGTTATTTTGGACTGAACATTTTGCACATTGCAACTTGATACTGTAGGTATGTGGATAAATTGTGGATAAATGTTGCATACTTTTGCTAGTACTGTAGCTGCCTAGTTCTGGCCTCGTCTTGTATATAGGGATGCACCGGATATCCGGTCCGGCCGGATAGTGGAAAAATATCCGGTTCCAGCTGGATTTTTTATAAATCCGACCGGAACCGGATTTTTCTGTAAGCTTGGATAGCATTATGTACATGATCTGAGTTAAAACAAACATGAAAACTGCAGTAACTGTCTCAGAATTAATTTAAAGTTCATAAATTATAGCTTATCAGTGCATGTTACAGTATATAACATTTGAACACCTTTATTTAGCGCCTTAAAAATTACTGAACCAAACAGGCAACAAAGTTAAGTAACTGATTTACATGAACATGTAACAAATATGACTTCAAATTCCTCCAACTGTGTGAAATAAACTGAATGGATGAAAAGACCTTTCATGCAATTTAAATAAGTCTACTGCAGTGCACAGTCGTACTGTACAAAATGGATAATCCATATTACAGTTAAGTACACAATCACATCATTCAAGGCAGTGTTTTTGTTTAATTGCATTGGGTTGTCAACAAATACACACACTTAAACACTTCACTTTACTTTTTAACACTTACTTGCCCATTTAAGTTGTGTAGTACAAGCAGCAAATGTGTTTCATCTTGAATTTCAGAAGACATTACTCATTATGTACAAATTAAAGTTGCCTTTGGGGTCAATTTCAATGTTTTCTGTCCCTAATAATTAATCACACACACTTAAGTATACACAATATGATTAGTGTTCGACTGATCATCTGTTAAGTAATCGGCATCGGGCCGATTTTTAAATTAATTAATCGTTAATCCCGTATTACCGATTATAGCATGATCGGTCGACCACTAAATATGATGTTATCAAACATATAATACGTAATGTCAGAATTTGTGATATACAGTAACTCTGCCAAAAAAGCTATTGATGACAAATGTGCTTCAGTTTTTAGATATCACGCAATGTTTAAATACTAGAAATGGTGTATAAAACAACAGTGCTGTGCGTAGTTAAAAACCTTAACCCTAGAGTCTTTTTACAGTACATATGAGCAGTCCATTCAGTTATCACTATCCAAGGACTCTCTTTGCCAAGTATTACTGGTCTACATAATTTGTACAATTTTTTTGAACAAGTAATGATCTACTGTAGTTCAAAAAGAACAAACTGGTATGCAAAACAACTTTCAAGATTCCCTCAGGAGTTTTCTCTACAAATACTCACTTAAGGTGGGAAAATACAAAGAGCTCTTACTTGCCCCGCTTTGCAACAGTTTTGCTGTACTTCTGCAGGAACAGTTTTTCATGCTTTTTTTCTATTATACTGCAATTTTTGGTTAAAAAATTAGTTGAATACACTTGTACAACACTTGAAGACAAATTTGTAGACATTTCCCATTAGTCCTTCACAAACATTACATCACAAAGCAGAAAACTCCTATCCCAGAGTCTCTCTGCTTTTCTGAATTTCACTTTATTCATCTGAATTGCAAAAATCCGGTTCCGGCCAGAAAAAATCCGACTGGATTTCAAGTTGGTTCCGGCAAAATCGGGTTCTGGTCGGATCCAAAATTTTGGATCCGGTGCATCCCTACTTGTATAGGGCTAGAATGTTTAAGGAAACAGCTAGCAGCAATTCCTGCACATTTCAGTATCATAATTTATGTAGTGGCAGGAGTGCATGTCATATAGAAGTTAATTTTAACCAGTTAACTGAGAAGTATACTGTAGGTATCACAGCCAGTAAAATATTGCTGGATCTCCTTCACATCCTTAAACTGGCAAGGACTGATTTTTCATTTAAATGTGTTGCATCATTTTAATACAGTACTTGCTTTGTTACACTTAAAATCTCACATACAGCCACCTGTGCCTTAATCATGCATTGCATGGGGCTGACCTTTGACCCCTGCAACCTGCATATCATTAGAAACCAGAAAGCCAAAAGGCTTAGTGATTCCTTGCCGCTGAAATGTAAGGCCTTTTTTCACATTGACATTGCTTGGCAATGTTTTTCAATTAACAGGGCTCCATAATGTGCCCACAAAGTACACATGCAAGGCATCCAATCTTCCTACATTGAGATCCCCCTTGCCCGTTGTGAACCCAAATGACATTTGACCTCCACCAAAAACTTCTGGGACCATGTATTCACTATGTTCCATCTACAGGACAAGTTACAGGACCCTACAAGTGACATTTCTTGAAAGACTGTGCAGGAAAGCTTGTCAGGCTTTGAACATGGTGACTCCAAATGAACTTTGACCTTTCAGAAAATCAATAGGGATCATCTACTCAATATGACCAATCCACACACTAAATATGAGCACAGTCACATGTACCGTTCTTGAGATATCGTGTTTACAAAGTTTTGACCTTTTGACCTCTCGTGACCCCAAATGACCTTTGACCTCCACCAAAAACAATATGGATCATCTACTCGATATGACCAACCTACACACCAAATATGAGTATAGTCACATGTACCGTTCTCGAGATATCGTGTTTACGAAGTTTTGACCTTTTGACCTCTCGTGACCCCAAATGACCTTTGACCTCCACCAAAAACAATATGGATCATCTACTCGATATGACCAACCTACACACCAAATATGAGTATAGTCACATGTACCGTTCTCCAGATATCGTGTTTACGAAGTTTTGACCTTTTGACCTCTCATGACCCCAAATGACCTTTGACCTCCACCCAAAAACAATAGGGATCATTTACTCAATATAACCAACCCACACACCAAATATGAGCATAGTCACATGTACCGTTCTCGAGATATCGTGTTTATGAAGTTTTGACCTTTTGACCTCTTGTGACCCCAAATGACCTTTGATCTCCACCAAAAACAATAGGGATCATCTACTCAATATGGCCAATGCACACACCAAATATGAGATTAGTCACACTTCTCCTTCTTGAGATACAGTGTTTACAAGCAATTTCTAAGGAATTTACCTATTGACCTCTCGTGACCCCAAATGACCTTTGACCTCCACAAAAATCAATAGAGATCATCTACTCAATACGACCAATCCACACACTAAATATGAGCATAGTCACATGTACCGTTCTCGAGATATCGTGTTTACGAAGTTTTGACCTTTTGACCTCTCGTGACCCCAAATAACCTTTGATCTGCACCAAAAACAATAGGGATCATCTACTCAATATGGCCAATGCACACACCAAATATGAGATTAGTCACACTTCTCCTTCTTGAGATACCGTGTTTACAAGCAATTTCTAACGAATTTACCTATTGACCTATCGTGACCCCAAATGACCTTTGACCTCCACGAAAATCGATAGGGATCATCTACTCAATATGACCAACCCACACACACCAAATATAAGCATAGTCACATGTACCGTTCTCGAGATATCGTGTTTACAAGATTTTGACCTTTTGACCTCTCGTGACCCCAAGTGACCTTTGATCTGAACCAAAAACAATAGGGATCATCTACTCAATATGGCCAATGCACACACCAAATATGAGATTAGTCACACTTCTCCTTCTTGAGATACCGTGTTTACAAGCAATTTCTAACGAATTTACCTATTGACCTATCGTGACCCCAAATGACCTTTGACCTCCACGAAAATCGATAGGGATCATCTACTCAATATGACCAACCCACACACCAAATATAAGCATAGTCACATGTACCATTCTCGAGATATCGTGTTTACAAGATTTTGACCTTTTGACCTCTCATGACCCCAAGTGACCTTTGACGTCCACCAAAAACAATAGGGATCATCTACCCAATATGGGCAATCCACATGCCACGTATGAGATCCCTCGGACTTACCCTTCTTGAGATATCGTGTTTACAAGCCAAAGCGTCACATACGCACACACACACACACACACACACACACACACACACACACACACACACACGACATCACCATCGCATAGATTCCTTGCCTGCCTACCGCAAGGAATCAAAAAGAAAAGGAACTCTGCATTGGAACGGAGAGAAGTGATCACTGAACGTAATCCTACTTCACCATATTGGGGCTAAAAACATTGGTGACATGAATAAAGTGGGTTCCAGAAATATCTGCACTTGCTTCTAGGTATCATTTTGTAGCATTCTTTATAATCTTTCCTTTTCCGAAGAAAAAATTTGTACTTTTGCTCAGCGCTGATGTACGCTTGATTTAAATGAAACAGCTCATTGATCCCAGCCGACTGTACATATTTTAGTTTTATACTGAGCCAACATTGGTATGTTTAGGTATGACAATTTTGAGAAACAATCTGTGAGTGTGCGACAACCCTATTAACACACAGCCTAAAGTACCTAGGTATGTAACTTTTTGAAAATTTGGCAAAGATGCACTTTGAAATGATTGAAGTTACATGTTATTGACAAAATTCCATTTTCACATTTCTTATTAGGCCCCAGTAAAATTCAGGGACTGGTTTACTTCAAAACAACTTGTTTTGTTTTGTTTTGTTTGTTTTCATTTGATCCTCCCTTGCGGGAACTCGGCAACGGCCTGGCAATGAAGGGGTATTAATGCCAAGCTGGCAAAGCCAGACTCCTAAGCAGGCACGTAGCTGGGGGGGGGGGCACGTGCCTAGGGATGCACCGGATCCAAAATTTTGGATCCGGTCGGAACCGGAATTTGCCAGAACCAGCTTGAAATCCGGATTCTGGACGGAACTGGATTTTTGCAATGCAGATGAATAAAGTGAAATTCAGAAAAGCAGAGAGACTCAGAGGAAGGAGTTTTCTGCTTTGTGACATAATGTTTGTGAAGGACTAATGGGAAATGTCTATAAATTTGTCTTCAAGTGTTGTACAAGTGTATTCAACTAATTTTTGAACCAAAAACTGCAGTATAATAGGAAAAAGGCATGAAAAACTGTTCCTGCAGAAGTACAGCAAAACTGTTGCAAAGTGGGGCAAGTAAGAGCTCTTTGTATTTTCCCGCTTTAAGTGAGTATTTGTAGGGAAAACTCCTGAGGGAATCTTGAAAGTTGTTTTGCATATCAGTTTGTTCTTTTATTAACTATAGTACATCACCACTTATTCAAAAACTTGTACAAATTATGTAGACCAGTAATACTTGGCAAAGAGAGTCCTTGGATAGTGATTACTGAATGGACTGCTCATATGTACTGTAAAAAGACTCTAGGGTTAAGGTTTTTAACTATGCACAGCACCATTGTTTTATACACCATTTCTAATATTTAAACATGCCACAACATCTAAAAACTGAAGCACATTTGTCATCAAGAATTTTTTTGGCAGAGATACTGGCCCGATACCAATTACCAATTATTAGAAAGAGGGAAATCACCTTTTTTTTCTTTAGTACACACCCCTTGCTTCGTGCACATCGTGCATACCATAGCCAGTTCAGGATAGAAAATGATGGGAATAGTTCCCTTCGTTTCACAGGGATATCATTTTTGTAGGGGTAATATTTTCAGTTCAAAAGTGAAGATACAAATCAACTGTTAATACAATAGAATTGTTTGCAGTCGATGTCACATGCCTTTTGATAATTTAGTTTTAAGGCCAACATCATGCTCTGTCTAGTTTTCATCCCCCAATCATGTCGGAACATTTGCATTCTTTTACTGTACTGGATCGTAGTTGCGCTAATGTACTGTAGCTACTCTTGAGCTCCCGCCTTAACCAACCCCATGTAAAGCAATCATGATAATCTTAGCAGTTCTGAGCAGCAAAACAATTGACCCGATTAAAGTATCTTATGGTTCCTTTCGGATATAAATATCCCTGTATATTTTTAGCAGTTCTCTTCCAAAACTTACATTTTGTTTAAAAAGAATCTGCAACTGAAATGCACGTAAGTCAACTTGCACAGCGCTTTCTGAGAGACGGCAAGGAATACACCTTGAATGCAATCCTAAATCTAATTTCAGGTAAAACAAATGGGTTATAGCAGAAAATATCAAACAATCATTCCCATGGCAGGGGTTAAATTTATACATTTGTTATTATCAATGCATCTCGTTTTGGCGCGAAGTTAATGGATTGAGTATTTACGGGGATTTTAACTAGGAGCCGTTTTTCAAGTATATTTAGCCCCTTTTTTCCAGTCTGCAAATAATCGGTGGCAATGATCGGTTGAATGCCAGAATTTTACCGATGCTGATTATTTACCGATGACGGAGTAATTGGCTCAATGCTAATTACTTTAACAGATGATTGGTTGAACACTAATCATATTGTGTATACTTATAAAGTGTGTGTGATTAATTATTGGGGACAGAAAACATTGATATTGACCCCATAGGCAACTTTAATTTGTAATGAGTAATGTCTTACGAAATTCAAGATGAAACACATTACCTGCTTGTACTACACAACTTTAATGGGCAAGTGTTAAAACGTAAAGTAAAGTGAAGTGTTAAAGTGTGTATTTGTAGACAACCCAATGCAATTAAACTAAAACACTGCCTTGAATGATGTGACTCTGGCACAACTGTAATGGATTATCCATTTTGTACAGTACGACTGAGCACTGCAGTAGACTTATTTAAATTGCATGAAAGGTCTTTTGATCCAATCAGTTTATTTCACACAGTTGGAGGAATTTGAAGTCATATTTGTTACATGTACACGTAAATCAGTTACTTTTAGAACTTTGTTGCCTGTTTGGTTCAGTCATTTTTAAGGACTAAATAAAGGTGTTCAAATGTTACATACTGTAACATGCACTGATAAGCTATAATTTATGAACTTTAAATTAATTCTGAGACAGTTACTGCAGTTTTCATGTTTGTTTTAACTCATGTACATAATGCTACCCAAGTTTACAGAAAAATCCGGTTCCCGCCGGATTTAAAAAAAAACCGGCCGGAACCAGACATTTTTCACTATCCGGCCGGACCGGATATCCGGTGCATCCCTACACGTGCCCCCCAAAAATTTTTCATAAAAAGGTCTTGCACTGAAGGAGAACAAAATTATCCCCACTAAATCACCACAAAAAATACCTAGACTGAATTCTGTCAAAATATCTCCCACTTTCAAACAAGACATACACTTTAACTTGGGTAAGGAGCGTACGAACGACGTACACAACTATTACTGTCAATTATTAGTCATCGATGGCGCGTGGAGATCCCTTCCCTGAAGATAGAGGAGGTTACGCTAAGTATTGTTTCGATCCTAATTTCGCACGTCAATGTATCATTCAGCTGTCGTATAAGTTCTTACGTGCGAGTAATGTGCATTTTACCTAGTTTCTGGGCCAGCATTGTAGGCAGTGCAAAAAGAGGGACTTTAGACACAAAATAATTTAATGAAATTATCATAAAGAAGTACCATGGGGAATCAACGTCTTTCTGATTTAGGAGTAATTTATGTGTCCGGGGAACGGAGTAAGCAAATGCAGATAAACCCAGTTGAAGTTGTTACGAGATTTTCTAACCGAGAAGAAAGAACCAGAATCAAACTCTTTAAAGCAACAAAATACTTGATAAAGCTACAGGTAAGATCAATTTTCATAATTTGTTTAACTTTGACATCACCAATTAGCCTTGACAACCTTGTTGGCAGCTTGTTTTTTTGTAATATCCATACTTTTCTATTTCATTTTCACTTTTAGTGTAAAAAAGGGCAAAGTTTTGTTATGAGACCAGCTTTTTTGGAGTACAACAGTTTAACGTCTATGATTAAGGTAGATTAACTACAACCCAGAAAAGTAGAAGATAATTTTGATGTTGGAGCTGGGCCTTGAACTCATACAGTACCGCTCAAAAGTAACTGAGGAAAAAAGAGTGCGCTCTAATCCGAAATTACGCTCTGATTGCCGGGAGACAAAGCCCCCGCAATCCACGCAGTCCGTCTTCCATTCATAGTGCAGCAGACCCCATTCATTGTGTACTCCCATTATACTACCTATTGTGTTTGCTGACTGTAACGGTAAGCGAAATTTACCGTTACGTGTTATAAAGAGTGTTTATCTGTGTGACTATTCATGCACGGTCAACTCTCGGAGGTTCATCACAACAACTTGGAAACTTATACGGTTGAATGAGTGAATAGTTTTGATTAACGAAGACACTAAGTCTTCTAGTCAAAAATATTTTAGGCCTAAATCTTGGCCCCGAAATCCATTCATGGAAGTGCCAAATTTCCTTAACGGCGATCGTTGACTTTCGTTTAGCATATTCGTCGGTGAAATGCTGAGAGCAGCGCACGGACGTATGTGCAGTTAACAGACTGCCAAAAGGCGCAATGCAACTGTAAAATGTCGCAAATTTTCATACGTGACATGTTTTTGCAGGAGGTAGTTTCGTTCCGCAGAAGTTTTTTTCATTGCCTAGCGAAGGGAAAACGAACGGCAATGCCCTTTCACGTTCTTGGAGATGGGTCGCGCACACGACACCAACCAAAATAACAGCTCCTTGTAACAGCTATTGAACCTTTTGTCAAAATTCTGATACGGCGTTATAAAGGACGTGTGAAATGTACCAAATCATCGTAACCCATAACGAAGTATTTAAAATCCATTATTTTGAAACAAATTTACAAAAGATTTTCTGCTCGCAGCCCTCACGGAAAAAAACTAGCATTCCGCCGCAATTAGCCTCTGTACACAGTATACTCGTCCACAAAACACAACACTCACTTTTATACTGTATTTTATGTACGAACAGTACGTACGTACGTGCATCTATCAAGCAGCGCCTGCCGCGCAAGCGAGCTGGTTCCAAAATCATCGGACTGCGAAGTCATTTCGTAGCTCGTACTTCAGAATGGAAAGATTGCGAAGAAAGCCGCTCATCTTGCCGCATAATATACGGAGGTTTTTTTTACGTAATTTATGATAATATCGAAGATACTTTTGCCGTTTGAGGCCAGGAGTACCAGACAAATTATTTTTATCGGGCCGTTAGTAGTCTTAGCAAATTTAGCCTGCATGCAACATACATGGCCGCGGCATACCTGAACACATAGTGATACAGTCCGCAGTTCCTTTACAAGAGTGGGAAACTTTTATTATAGTCTTCAAAATGCAACACCCTGTTGAGATAACGTTTCTACCTCTTTATAAATTTATAGATTTTCTTCAGTTAAGCCTATGTTCATTAACAAAACCCAGGGCATTTGCTTTTACCCATACTTGTATGGCTCTCTAGAGTGGCAGGGAAAGAATCATATTTAAGTGACATTAACTTGACTATTCACTGTTTTCCACAGGTGTCCCAAAATGAAAGAGATGTGTGTGCCTAACATACGGTTTCAAGAGAGTGCATGGCTTTGATTGTCGTTACCTCCCTTCGTCAGTCAAGCATAGAAAAATATATCAAGAAAACATGAAGAAGATGCTGTCGAATTTCAAATCATTCTAATTTTTCTTGTTCAAAAATACATGCATGATTTCACTCGCACATTTGTTCATACTAATATCTTGTTATTGTTTCTGAAGTTTTCCCACTAACATACACTTTGATCATTGTGTTTTGAATAAGTTTCACCTCAGCCGACTTCGTTAGAAGACGGATGCAAAGTTGTGAGGCTGATAAATCGCTTAATATAAGATCTGTTTAATAGGGGGTTGGGGAAAGGGGGAGTTTCCAACGGCTGGCTAAACCGGGTTCCTTACGCACTGATAATTCATCACTTCTAGTTTCATTCAAGAAACCATGTTTTGGCGCCAATTACCACGGTCACCCGAATCAAAAATTTCATCGTGGATACTGTATAACACAATTTCTCAGTAGTGACAGTGCTTTGCTTGGAATCCAGTTTTGAAAAGAGGAGAATTTAGCTCATATAGCTCATTCTAAAAATGCCCTCGTCAACTTGGAAAAAATCTAAATCTAATATGAAATCTTGTCAAAACTTTTGACTACATTCTGCTCTTATATGAAATGAAAAGTTAATTCTTGAGCCATTTCTACCTCTTAAAACAAATATTGCTAAACTATCTATTTGACAAGATTCCAATCGGAGCCCCATTTGACTGATTTTAGAGTGCATGCACTGATGTTTAGATAAAGTTAGGGTCTTGTATGCTCACCAGGACATGCTATGGATCAATTAACTAGGATTGTGCGTCATGACGGGCAAGTACGAATTTTAGGGACAGTTGTGGGAGATGCTAGTAGCAGGTGTCACACCAGGATCTGCCCGACAGGAAATCAAGGTCCCCTGACAGTGGTGGGCAGCATTTCAAAGCCCTAACAAAGGCGATGAGTAAATGAGTCCCGGTGAGACATTATTTGCAGATTTTGAGGCACGCTACGCAGGCTCCAGTTTCATTTTATGAAATACAGGTATTTGCAAGTTGGGAGTTTGTTTTGAAATTGTTAGGAATTTTGGCCTTTTAAATGGACCATTAAAAAGGGCGGGCTGTTTATTGACAATCTGTTCTTGACATGAGCAAAATTCGTACTAAAGCTTCCATACGAAACTAGAAATTTGCCCGAAGCAGTTTTACTTGATTGAACAAAGAATTGAGGAGAATCATATGTTTATTTTTGAAAGTTTGTTTCAGTGGCATTTAAGAAAAAAAAATTTCAGCAAGGTGAAATTCAATCCAAAAATTGGTGGTTTCTATCAAGTCAAACCAAGTAGGATATGTCAGGCTGTTGAAGTAGGTTTTTTGTTGTACAGACTACAGAGTATCAAGCAAACTCACATATTGGAAGATTTTCAAAACATCTTTTGCTTTTTTTTTAACTTTTGAAAATTTAAAGTTTATTTTGGAAAAAAAAAATGATTTTATGAATGATATGGCGAGTGTTACTGAAGAATTGAAACTTCTTAGGAAAATCAAGTATACGTAGGAGGTGAGACTTTTATAGTTTGGTGGGGTTTCTGAACATTATCATGCTGAAAAAAGTCCTCAGACTACATTTATAGGTAATTTCCCAGAAAAAAATCGCTTCCTTGTAACATAATTTTGAAAATCTGGAGCTTATAAACTGAAGGAAATTTATGGCAAAAATTGAAACAAGAAAGGTAAAGCTTACAGATTCCTTTCCCAGTGTTCATTGTTCCCGAGGTTCAACGTCCCCGAATCTTGGGAACATTCGCACTTCTGGAAACATCGAACCCCCGGAAAAATGGGGTATTAATCATCGCAAAATTATAGAGATAATTCGAAAACAGGGAACATTGAATCTTGAAAACATTTAACCCCGGGAACAACGGTTAGAACCCACCAAGACTTATTGATAAAAATTCAAAATCTCTTTTAAGTGGTGATGTTGCCCCTCAAGTGGGGGGGGGGGGGTCATAATTTGGCCCCCCAAAATTTGAGAAGACCTAAAAATATGGTCACCTTTTTTCAGTTCTTTTTGTTCAAAACAGTTTTTCTGAAGCTTGGGAAATGCTAGAACACGAGCTTCTGGGAGCTTCACCTACTGGATCCCCACAGGGGCTTTGCCCCTGGATCCCACCAGGGGCCCTTCCGGGTCTCGGGCTTGCGGTCCCCGCCACCCGTGCACAGTTTAATACTCATGGGCACATCATAAGCATTTTCGCCCCCCACTCTCAAACAGAGATTTGTGCCCCTGGTGGTATAAAATGTACGGAAAGGGACATGATTTTTTTTTTTTGGGGGGGGGGGGGGAGCTACCAACAAGGGGATCCCCCAGTGCCTTGCTGCCAACCCTGAAAACTGAAAGTCACAATGTCTCTCCTACTTTTATGAATTATATGACTAAATCTTACCCCTACCCATGGACATGTGAGGTGGCCTGCAGAAGACACTTGCCATCTAAATTCAGGCAAAAATTACCCTGGTACACCTTTGCCCCAACCCGTTTAAGTTTCGTGACTTGGCTACCCCAAATTCAGCGAAATAAAGGGTAAAAGGTTTGAATGGAGAACAGGAGGATTTCAAGCAGTATTAGCTTCATGCTGTGTGTGACGTTAAAAAAATAACAGATGTTTATGATAGTGAAAAATGATCCAAATCTGTAAATATGTTAGTATAAATTGCCTTCAAAACACAACTGTAAAATGTTAGTATTAACACCATCAAACAACATAAACAAAACTAAGCTATGCATTGTGACAGTTAATCTTGGTGAGTTTCCCAATACATTGACATGGTCTCTTTGTAAGGTTCCCAATTGTGCTATAAGCTGCTTATTCAAAACTATACACTTTGTTGTAGTAGCTGCACAGGATTTTGTTGCATACCAAGGCAAGCTTTTCATTTCAGGTCCAATAAACTGTCAATAAACTGTGATGCTGGGATGATTTTTATATTTCACTACGGAATGGGGATAATACCACAAGGGTCATATCTCTCTGAAAACTTTATATGTTGTATGTCACTAGGGTTACGCCAGAATATACAACATTAGGTCATGCCGAAACCCCTCTCTCAAAGAGTACAGCCATTGTTGTAACATCATTTCCAATGTTTTATTGTTATTACTATTCTGGTTGTGTTAGATTACTGTGTGAATTCGGATTAACTTGGCCTTACTTAGCACAATAGTGCCACACCCCATTTTAATACTAGGCTAAGTACTTTAATACTAATACTTTTATCCTCATCGGTGATTTTATTGACATAGAAATAGGCAGGCTATTATTAAGGTTACCATCACAAACCTAACAATTCATTTCTTGCTAGGCTTGCCGAATTTTTAATGATAGTCCTAGCGTTCGGCTAGTATATGCCTAAGCAGTTACATCGTTGAGAGATAACTCTCACGCTTCAGTAATGAACGTCTTTACTTACAGTTTACCTACAGCAAGACTAAGCTAAATCAGTCATTAGTGTTTTGTAGGCAGCCAAAATTAACGGTAGGCGTAGGCCTAACGTTATGATTAGCCTACAAGTACAACAGTATACAGTCTATTGCAAGTCACAATCAAGTTGCGACATGAATCGCTCGTCTCTCGTCTAAAATAAAAAAGTCACGTTTGGCCTATGCATTGCTTATTATATACAAAGTAGAAAACTGACATAGCAAAAGAAGTTCCTAAAATTTAAAACAATGACATATTCGCCGCATTGTCCCGCACAAGTAAGTGATTCTGCAGCGTGAATTGCATAATGAATGTTGCAGCAGTCACCGCAATGTGATCGATCGCATATAAGCTAGCTAATTGAATTTGCTGCACTTGCTAACGTTAGTAACTGTATAGCTATACGGAGATATTGCACCATTTTACGGATGCATTGCGACATTTTATAAGAAACTTGCGCAACGGTCAGTTAGCTGTTTTAAAGTAGTCACAGAGGTATTGCTGATGAAAAAGTAACGTTCGCCGTGCAAGTTAAGATTAACAATCGATGTGTACGTACGGCCCATTGCCAATACCGGATCGCGTAAATACAACTATCATATTAATAACTGCTGTGCAATTTGGCTCACAAATACACTGCGCTAAAACAGTCAGCTGGAGAGATGTTTCCAGTGAATATTTCGCTGCTTAAACAGCCGTCCGTTATATTCCCGAATTCCCCGTTACGTTCTTACTGATTTAAAGAGCTTTGTCAGTGTACAACAATAGGCGAATATCCTTGTTAAAACCACAGAACGCAACGGTACATCCCCGCGACTTTGGCGTGGAGCGCGCTCTGCAGAATAATAGATTCCCCGCACTCATCCTGCTATGGATTGCGGGAAACGGGAGCGCGATTCATCAGTTACTTTTGGGCAGTACTGTACCTCATGACTGGAAGATGCAGCTTACTACCAGTACCACTTGCTCCTATAAGTTAACTCTGAACTTCAACCTTCAAATTAAAAAACGGCAGGTTTTACCTTCTTAGGTATTACAGAGCCATGACGTTATGAAACGTCATGCATGCCATAATTCAACAAGAAAAAGTGGGGTTTTCGTCCTATTGTCTACTAGTGCAGCCCAATTGCCGAGTTCCCGCAAGGGAGGATCAAATGAAAACAAACAAACAAACAAACATCACACAAGATGCACGTGTGAACTTAAATCTTACTACCATGCTACTCGTACTTGATCTGCGTAGCTAGGCTACGGAAAGAAACTTTCACACATTGGGTGATAAGACACTAATTTTATTCGTAAAACATGCGCTCTTTTACCGTCTTTCCACCCTGGCAGGCACTCTTCCGTCGCTATAACGTCTCATACTGCTGTTGAACTTCGATCTTAGCAAATTTCTTGATATTTCATACTTCAAGCACTTCTGATGGAATCCTGATTTTCCACCGCGTTTACGTACGTACACTGAGAATAGACCGTCCACACAACGTTGCAGAGGTACGGTATACTGTACAGCAACAGGTGTATACAGCAGACTCTTCTAGTTACGTGCTTTGCGACGACCGGAAGCTTCCGGGCAGCTCCTGTGCGCATGTGTAGACATGCTGGTGTTCTAATTAACATAATCTATGTAAGAAGTTTCCAGGGCCTGGGCTAGCTGCAAGCATCTTATACACGAATCCGGACAGCAAGTGATGGTCTGATTTCAGTCGGCCATAACTGGGGTCCGTCACTTTCGATTTCCTTGCTTACCTCTATCATGGATTGTTGTACACTAATTTGTATCTTAAACTCTCCAATTTCTCTAAATATAGGGTTTGAAATACATGTAAACAATAAATAAAGACGACTTCAGGCTGACCCCACTAATTTGCGGCCTACAGTCACTAAAAACAAGCGCTAATTGGATTCGTCTATACACAGGAAGGGTCACGTCTGAGCTCAGGGTCACCTGCGTAGCAGGCTGCATAACATATTACTCGTTATTACGCCTGTCAAAGTGAATACCGAAAAAAAAAATGGTTTGGATATTCATATGCGGCCTCGAGGCTTGTAAAATGTGAGTACGGAATATTCACAAGAAGACAGCATCTGGCACGGTCCCATTTAAAGACCCAGTTTTCTCACCCCAAACAGTACAGTACCAATTCTCCTAACCTTCTTACTGAAGCCCCTCCCACAATTGTCTCAAATTCATCCTCATCCAGACACAGTTTCTGTTTATTGCTTTAAGATGGGTATAGAAAAACTCAATTTATGTAATCAAAACACTCTCAGTACCGTTCATGCTGTGTAATATAAGCTTTGGTACTCTGCATTGTTTGAATTAGCTGTCAATCAAAGAGCTGAGCCAATTGAGAATTTCGCGGTACCCCGTACCAAAATTTTATTTTGGGTTGAGAGGTTTGGCCCTTTAAATCATGCAGTTATAGCCAATGTCACCCACAGAGTTGGTTACGGCTATTTCCTTTATTTATTTTATTTCAACTTTGCATAGAAGAGGGTGACAAAACTCGGTTAGCCAAAGCTAATCTTCCCCGAGGCCCTCAATTACAAAATAAAATTAAGAAAAAAAGGAATTGTAGAAATATTACAAAATTGAAATGTAAAAATCTTAAAAACAATTATTACACAGTTATTGTTCTTCTTTTTGTCTTTTTTATATATTCTGTTTCTTGTAAAGGTGGCGTGCTTAGTACAGGCGTTTTGCTTTTTTCATGCTTCCTCCACCGTTTTCTGCTATTTTTATATTTGCTCCTAATATTTATGGTTTTGTAGAAAATAAATTAAATGAAATGGAATGAAAAACATTAATTACGCAACACAGTAGTATTATCGCACAGTTCAGGTTTCAGTCTAGACTTTCAGTTTACGACTACTGAATACAAACGGTGGTTTTGGAAGCTGAGAAGCCCCCCAAAACAGAGACCACCCCGCGTGGTAGGCTCGTTCTGGCTGGTACCTACCAGGCTGAAAGCATTCAAAATTACTGACCGGCATTAGCATCATAATCTGCTATTTAGCCGCGCATTAACATTAACACCAGACCATCATCATGAGTGTGAAATACTCAAAAGCTGGTCATAGCCTATATCATAGAGCAGGATAATAGGAACTTTGTATCTGGCCTGCTCTATGTGTTATTATATGTGATTGATCTTGAGTGGGTCATTATACCTGAGTCGGTCACTGCGTAGACAGGTAGAAAACGTATGACACCGTACGACGAGTACAACAGGTATTGATTGACCGACTGATGGTAACACAATGATATGTCAATTGCTAGCTCCGCTTTAGCATCTCCCTGCTCTTATAACCAAAGAAACTTTTTCGTGTCCCTGCCCAAACCGCCTTGATATTTGAGGTCTTTCCTGCCGGTCCTATACAGTTCGGGCTAAAAAGCCACACCCATTGGTCTATTATTTTATTCATTTCATTTCATTTATTTGTTTTTCGACAGTATTAATTGGTACAATACACAGAAACAAAAGTAGAGTGTTACATGAAATCAAAATATCGTGAAGGGAAGCACTTTAAAAAACCCATAGGGTTTGTCGAGTACAGTGCTCCCAGGAAACAAAAAAGAAACAAAAAAGAACTAGGATTGCACAAACTAAAGTAAATGAGGGCAGGATATAACAAAACAGAGAGAAAGCACATAGATGAAGAATACCTGACCGAAGTCGCACCCTAAATCCCTCCCTAGATACAATCCAATTTACCTAACCCTCACCCTTGCCCCAAATACCCTACATGTGCCCCAACCTTCCGAGTCCCACACACATTACAATACACACACTACATTACCCTGACGACCCCCCCCCCCCTCCCATGACACGCCTCTTGGAGGAGAAAGATCCAAAGTGAATGGTTAAAGGGAAACTGCAATTAAAGTTAAGAGCAATCAAGTGTTGTAGTATAATCAGTTAATATTGATTGATAAGAAATCTGCTTAGGTTATGTCTAAAAGAGGATACAGAGCGCTTGACTATTAGATCATTGTGTAAAGAATTCCAAATTTTAATAGCACGAAAACATATACCTGTCTTAGAGGATTCCCTCTGGTTATCTGGAATGTATTATGCCCTGTGAAACGTAGCGAGGATTTTTTCATAGGGGGGCGGCTTCATACGGGGCCTGGGTACTTTTGTAGGGAGTATGGAGTTTACTATCTAAGCGTAGCGCCACCATCAATTGGCGCGGAGCGTACAAAGAAATTTTTAATTGTAACAGCTCCCAGATGGTTGGAAATGGCATTTTTCAGTTTTATTGTCTTTAATTCTGGGGAGAAAAATCTGCGATTTTTCTCAGATTCAAACACACCTTCGAAATACTGATAAGCTCTGTTCATCACTCCACTGTACTATGTGCAAATTTGTGCATTCCCAGGAACTGGACAAATCCCTACAGGAGATAGAAACAGGCCAAATGCTAGGAACACACTTTAATCCACATCAAGTTAGCCAATTTCAGCCACTCCAAATCTGCTAGAAAATTATCCATCCAGA
Organism: Holothuria scabra; assembly: GCA_037179385.1. Lineage (NCBI taxonomy): Eukaryota > Metazoa > Echinodermata > Holothuroidea > Aspidochirotida > Holothuriidae > Holothuria > Holothuria scabra. The sequence continues at coordinate 4,808,454 of CM074200.1, forward strand.
AACCCGACGAGTAAAAAGTCAAGAAATTCCGAAGATATGAAGCTTCTCACAGTTTACCTGAACGCTGAATTTGTTCCGACATTCAGAGAGCATCTATCGCAAGTGCTTCTATGTCATGGTAGCCGGGTAGCCCGGACTGAATATTACCATCGGCCAGAAAGAATATAATTTTTGGCCAGGTCTCCAGTGGGAGGGAGCTGCTGGAGAGCTTCTGGGGCTGATAGGTGGCTGGGAGATTCAGAGGGGGCCGCCCCTCAGCTATGCCACCGATTTTGTCCTCAAAACATGGATCATGGTCAAAAAAAGAAAAAAAAAACTGAGGCCTTTTCCTCCCTCTGTTGAACGTATTCCTTTTACCGACACCGTGCAGGCCGGGCTCGTCCGTTGTATGACACGATAAAGTTGTAAAATTAATGATAGACACAGAGAGTCTTTGAGAAAAAGGTCCCCTCTGTTGGGGTTTGAGAAAAAGGAAGAGGTGTCATCTCGTTAAATAATTGAGGTCCATTGATTTGAAGTCATTCGTCGGTGGATTTCAGACGAGGAGTTTTGTCTGTTCTTTTTTAAACAACACTTTTAGGAATTATATAAATTCATTAATTATATGCCGTTACATTTTCCGCGATGAAATAAGTCCTCCAACGGGTGAATCGTAGTCCCTTATAGCAGCAAATTTAATAAGGACGGTCTTTTTCTTTACATTTTGCTAGAAACCTACTCTGCGTTTTCATAGTCATGGCTGTATGGGAAGAGGGTTAGCCCCCCTTCCCCGTTGATCATACACACATACATACATACATACATACATACATACATACATACATACATACATACACACACACATACATACATACGTACATACATACATACATACATACATACATACATACATACATACATACATACATACATACATACATACATACATACATACATACATACATACATACATACAAATATTTACATAGCGCTAGTTCCAAATGATCAAAGCGCTTAAAAACAGAAAGAGAACGGTAAAGTACAGTACAGTTAGAAAAAGTGAGACTTTAAGGAGCTTTTTAAGAGTAGTGACTGATTGAACTTCCCTGATATTACGCGGGAGTGTGTTCCAAAGTGAGGGGCCAGCTACGGAGAAAGCCTTATCGGCAATGTGTTTCTTTCTAGACGGAACTGTTAATAGAGTTTTATCAGTAGCGGACCTCGTTACCGAGCCTGTAGAGGGCAGTTGTTTCCATATCAAAGATTTTGTGAGATAAACTGGTCGGAGTTATTTAGGCATTTGTAAACATAAAGACATATTTTAAATTAAATTCGTTTTTCGATAGGAAGCCAGAGAAGCTTTTTCATTAAGCCCGGTACACACCGCCACGACTACCTACGACGCGACAAGACTTCACCTGTCGTAGACAATCTGCATAAATCGTAGACATTCTGGCGCCTTCCTAAACCCACGAAAATACCATGTCACACCGCTCCGACACTAATCGATGGAGCGACGCTGCATGTGGCGCGCCATCAATCACAATATTCCAGGTTTGAGATTTAGGCCCTACAATAAATTTGAAATGGTTCATTTTTTGGCCTGTGGGTCGCAATAAAGAAATTATTGGCGTGTACAGGCTCTAAAGTAGGCCTTTTACACTGTCCAAAGTCTGCGTATCGTGTCCTTTAAAAGATTGAACTCGGTATATGAATTAGTAAGTTAGATGGGCTTTAACGGCTCAGTTTCTAACCGAATGATTTCCCTGGGACGTAGGCTGGAGGAGGGGGTGCGTGCGGACGCACCTCCCCGCACCAGCTGGAGTTCCGCTCAAAATGAGGCAAAAGAATTCTTCAAAAAACATAAGGCGAAAAAAGAAGCTCAAGAAGACTACGGTGCTACTCCCTGACCAAGGAGGTGTTAGGACCTGTAACACCTCCCTGCTCTGACCGCCGTCTCCACCCAGCACGCTTGTGCCTACATGCAAGGGGATGAATACAAGTCGGCTATTGCAGATTTATCTGCCAGCCTTCGTAGGCGAACGAATGTCTTACAAGGTATTAACACTTGTTATTTTGAAAATAAATATAGAAAGAAAAATATTCCCCTTAAAAAGGAATTTCTAATTGGCTCCTGCAGGTGTAGCATATACTGTAACATGGTTTGATACGTACTCACCTGCCCCCGGTGTTGCGCAATAAAAACATGCCGTAACTGGAACTGTGTACCATGGGTGAATGCTGCGCTCTGATTGGACAAACCGCATGAGGCCTTTTTGTCGCGTCGAAGACGAGTTCACACCAACACAACGAGTACCGCCTAGACCCGACTACGATTGAACATGTTTAATCTTGCCGACGGCATACGACCCGACGGAATCGTAGTCGTGGGAGTGTTCACACCGCCCATACCCCAGCCGACGCGTTGGGTGGTCGCCGTCGTGTCTTGGGTCGTCGTGGCGGTGTGAAACGGGCTTTAGAGGCAAAGGACTATCCAAACTAGAGACAGAAAAATCAAATTAGCAGCTCTCTTTTGCAACAACTGTAGACGGTTGAGGTCTCGAGCATTCACACCATAGAGGAGGGCGTTACCATAGTCAAATCAGGGTTCTGTTGCAACTCCCTGGTCAAATCTAGAAAGGACAAGTGCACGTACAAGGAGATGTCGTGTTTCCTTATCAAGATAACGAAAAATACGACGGATGTTACGCAGCTGGACATTTCCAGCTGATATGAGACTATTAATTTGTTTGGTCATGGACATATTAGAATCAAAGAAAACTCCTAGATTACGTATGTTACAGGATGGTTCAATTTGGCTATCACCCGCACTGTAAGATTAATTTTCGGGAGCTTTAAAAGGATTTGTCTAGTTCCCGCTATGAAAAATTCGGTTTTTTCATTATTTAATTTTAATTTGTTTTGATTCATCCACCTTTTCATATCAATAATGCAATCTTGTAACAATTGCAACGCCCTTACAGCATCACCAGTTTCGTTAGGATTAAAAGAGACGTACAGCTGAGTATCATCAGCGTATGAATGAAAATTAACATTGTGACTACCTATAATATCTCCCATTGGTTGTGTGTAAATTGTGAAAAGAATTGGTCCGATTACAGAACCCTGAGGAACTCCATAGATGAGTCACCAAACGGTCAAAACCTACTGACTTGGGCAGACTCTGTGCCTCAGTCGGGAAGACATCAAAGGCGTTCGGAACGGGAACGGGAGCAGGAGGCAAACTGTCCCCCATTTTTCCGCAAAATCTAAAATTCCGACATGAATTCGGAAAAAATCGGACAGCCAGTTGAGTTTCAAAAAAAAAAATGGCACGCTTTTTCAGGAAATTCCTCAGGCTAAAGCGTGCCTGAATCTTTAAAAGATATTGTCAAAAAGGGAAAGAAACGTCACAGTCGAGGTAAAATTGCTATGAAAAATCAAAAAGGTTTCAAAATTCGTTGAACATTTGGACAGGAAGGCTGTCACTAAAGTGTACCTCAAGTCAAAAAATCCAAAAACATACAGTATACTAAAGACCATGGAAAATAAAGTCCATCAGTTTAAATCCAATCTTCATAGGACATTCCTGAGCTGAGATACAAAATGTTGAAGTTTATTCAATCATATTAAAATGTTACAATGCGCAATAATCTGACATGTCATTGTTGTACTACTCAAATTACAATCTTTGTATTTCTTTTTTTTTTTCGAACGTTACCGCACCTTGTACCAAGATGTGATAGCACTCTTACTCTTATGGAGTCACGCAATTACTTAAGCCCTCCTTGTGCATATACTATGCAAGCAAACAGGAAATGTTCAGGGTCATAAAAACATTTTTAATTTTAGAGGGAAACAAAGCATGTTATGCGAAGTTGTATTACAAGAAAGTCACAAATTATTGCGCAATCGACCAATTTGTTTTAAGTGAATAAACTTCAACATTTTATATCTCAGCTCAGGACTTGAATGTCATATGAAGATGGGAATTAGACTGTTAGAATTCATTCTGATATGCTCTTAAATATATATTTTTGAATTTTTGACTTGAGGAACACGTCAAGAGACAATCATTCTTCAGCTTGTTTTAAAATTTTGTGCAATATATTGTCCGAAATGGTCGATTTATTTAATACTTTCAAACCCTTGCCTCCCCCTTTGTCGTGTTTCCACAATTAGGATCCACAATAATTTCACCAGCACCAGTAAAAACTGTATCTAATACAGTGGCGCAGCCAGGATTTGCCATGGGGGGGGGGGGCACGACATGAGGGAAAAGTCTAAGGATAGAGAGACAAACTGATGTTTTAGATGTTTTTTGCATTCCAAGGATGGGTCATGGGGGTGGGGGTTATAACCCTCAAAACCACGCCCGTGGCTACGCCTCTGATTCCATATATATTATATTTAGCCAAGTGTCGTAATAAAATAAAAAAAAAACATTTAACATGTGTGCAGTTTCGTTGTATACTTCCCCGAAAAGATGTATATAAGGCTATTTCATCCAATGGTAGTGGTACATTTTATTTGCTAAGTTTGAAAAGAATTCCTCTTTTGAAAGTTATGATTTTCTGATCACTCAGCAATTTTCTGACTTTTTTTTTCTAATATTGCACACAAAAAAACTCGAAATGGCGACTGCGTTGATCCTGCTTATAGACAAAAATGCCATTTCCGGCTGCCGGAGGGGTCGATTATTTCACAATTTTCTGTACGAACGCTCCCCGCCAACCTATGGGTGGCCCTCCGCTCAGATAGCCTGTTGGACAGAAGAATAGAAAATCTCCCCCCCCCCCCAAACTGAGATGCCCCCGTGTGCCTAGGGCAGAGATTATGTCATGTTTTAGGATCGGAGTCGGGCAGAAAGTCACCTCCCTTGAAAGAAACAGCACGTGACCCCTGAAAAATCGCGTGCCCCGGGCCCTGGCGAAGTAACGCTGGTTTGTGGCATACTTTGCCGCGGGTCCTGAAGAAAGGGGCATTTTATGCCATCACTGTGATTAATTAAGCCCTCAAAACACTGAATCGTGGACATTTATGACATCGACCTATTCGTGGACTATGTGATATTATGCCCTCATTTTCCTGATATAAATTTGCTTATTATGCCGCGAAAAGGAAAAAGAAATATCATTTCTACCAGAGCCTTGTTCTTACTCTTCATGACTTCATATAACTGCTCCATAGTGTATTTTTTTATCCTTTAAACTGGGTACTCTACTGCAAAATAAATTCGACTGATCGATAATTTGGTTTCCAAACGAACCTTATAGGGTAAACTTTACGCGTTTAACATCGCGGATTTCTTATTTGGCAGCTGACAGGTCCTGGGGTATTTCAATGTATTGATATGATGCCCCCAGATATTTTTCGAAACCAGCCTTCATAAAATATGATGACCAACATTTCATGCTGTCCTTGCCAAAGAGAGAATCATAACCGTATATCTATCATATGTTTAAGTACAAAAATTGAGAAAGATCATGAAATAGTGCTAAGAGATATTAAGTTACCAGAGAATTATAATACACGATTCCGTAACCATCCTTAGACTCACTAACCGTGGTTTGTGACATACTTTGCCCCTGGCCATGACGAATGGGGCATTATATGCCATCTCTGTGGCTAATTAACCCTTTTACGTACACACTTCCAGAGTTAAAATAGAGGAATATTTTCAGCATTTTTTTGGTTGATTTAGAAGAATATTTTGTGCAGCAACCTTTATTTCATTGTAAAGATCAAAGATTCGGAATTCTAATGAATGTTTTATTTTTGTAAATTGATCTCATTATGTATGCATTTATGCAAACCAGATGACGTCATAAGGTCTTTTTTTTCTTTCCACAGGATGCCCATACAGATCACCATTATTTTGTGTTTTATGGTCCATGAGAATGTTTGGCATATTTTTATCTTTTATTTGATACCAAATTTGGGTAGACTGCATGTAAAATGAGCGAAATATGCTAATTTTACCATTTTATGCAGAGGCAAGTTTGGATTGCGTGACACAGGTTGTAGGGAGTACGCATAAAAGGGGCCCAGGCCTTCCTAACTTGTTATTTTGCTGCATTTAGAAGAATTACTTGTTCAGAAATGAATTTCTGATTTGAAAGATTGCAATTTGAAGTTTCAATTGGTATTCTAATTGCTGACATTAGAATATACATGACACCAACCTGTTCATGGGCTATGTGATATTATGCCCTTACTTTCATGATGAATTGGCTTATTTTGCCGCAAAAGGGAGAAAATTCGTTATTTCTCCCAAAGCCTTGTTCTTACTATTCGAAACTTATAACTGCTCCATGGAAGTTGTGTTATCCTTTAACATCGGTCATCATATTTCACAAAGGCTAGCGTCTTCTTAAAGGGAAGCAATTGTACAGCCTTCTAGACAGCACAGAAATTCAATGTAATTATTCCAAGCAATGTGGCATTATTTAAGACCAATTTTATCCCAAGTCAAACGTAGTATGAGTTTTTCCGAGGCAAGTCTGGAAGGCAGTTGGGCAAAGCAGTGCAAAGCACCATATTTCTCCGAAATTACCCATAGTGCAACAGAAGAGTGACGTAAAACCTGCACCTAATGTATACTTCTGTTAGCTATTGCGGAATATCATATATACTATACTGCACAAACGTTCGTAACACTACTGAAGACTAGCACAACTGCCCATCGTTTAATTCTTTTTACAAACGTTTCAACGGTTGAGTTTGAGATAAAGGTTCAGAAATCAAAAGATTAACTCCTTAAAAGCATATGGCTGCCTCTTCCGGGCCAAGTGCATATGATTTTGAGCCAGTTCGACCAAGGAAAACTCGAGCACTTGCGAGCGATGTGACCAGCACCCGCAGCGAACCAGCCGCACAGTCTATACAAGCTAACGTTAGACCAAGGGTCAGTACGTTACGTATAGGCTTATACTAGTATAGCAATACGTAGCCTATGCCGTATAACAATAACACCGATCGATGTGTATGGTGTCTTAGCCGATTTCTCTTCGCGATTGCCTTCTTTTAACGTTTAAGTGTCCACAAATATCCTACATTACTTACGAGAATTACAAAAGGTTCCACTAAATCGAATCTTTGCGAAAATAAGTGAAAACGAACCTAACTGTTGCACCGAAAAGCATGCTAAAATACGGTCTCGCTAGTCCCAGCTTGTTGTTGTTACCGCTTGTAGTTTCAGGGTCTACCGGAAAAAAACTTACCTTGGTTTGAACAAAAGCAGTCGGAAATAACGAGTATTTTTTATTTGAGGGATGAAACAAAAAGAAGAACAAAAAATTATTGGGTTATCAAAAATTTTTATCAGTAAAGCAAAAGCAACTATGAAGTTTTTTAAGCTTCGTAAAGGGTAATTATAAATTCAGCTGTAAGTGTACGTAAGTTGGTAACCACTTTTGTGAAATATGATCAGGTGCAGGTTTTACGTCATCAATCAGCTGATCCATGGTCGTGTTTCTTCGAGTATGGCGATACTCATGTCTTGAAGAGCGGGAGATTTGAAACTTTTTTTCGGCATGAGTTTTTTGTGGAAAAACAACACAGTAGTGTTAATATCTAATGTTTATATATGTACTACACATATGTGGGGAGTTAAATGGCCACTATTGCTCCCCTTTAACTAATGGTTTTGAAAAATATCTGAAATCCCAATGAAGATCTTATAACCAAGTTTTGGGTTATTTGAATAGCCGTTTCCGGTGATTATGCGACGAGCTAAAAGTGACATCCCGGTATCTCATCCAATATTTTAATGTGGGAGACATCTTATCAATTGAAATTTCCCCCTCCTACCCCGTTCAGGATCTGCTAACCTTCAAATAAGCAAGGCTTATGATCTACTTGAAGAAACGTGAGGATTGTTACCTCAAACCTGGAGATTTATAGTCACGGTGTACCTCAAGTCAAAAAAATTCAAAAATATATATTAAAAGGCAGCATGAAAAATGAATTCTAACGGTCCAGTTCCCATCTTCATAGGATCATTCCTGAGCTGAGGTTTACCTGAGCTGAGGTATAAAATATTGAAGACATACTGCACCTTGTACCAAGGTGTGATATAGCACTCTTGCTCTTATGGGGTGATGTAAATAACTACGCTCTCTCTGTGCAACATGCTACTATGAGACAAACAGGAAGTGTTCAAGGTCATAAAACATTTTTTTTTTTTATTTTAAAGGGGAACAAAGCAGGTTGCGTGAGTTGTACATGAAGGAAGTCACAAATTATTGCGCAATATACCAATTTGGTGAATAAACTTCAACATTTTATATCTCAGCTCAGAAATGTCCTATGAAGATGGGAATTGTACTGTTAGAACTTACTGTTCATGCTCTTTAATATATATTTTTGCCTTTTTTAACTTGAGGTACACCGGCTACGAACTGACGAATGACCAAAAAATTTGCATGTGCACACCAGTGTTACTAAATCAAGGGTGGTGGGGCCAAGGTTTGCCCGACAGGTTGGTCAAACTCCCCGACAGCATATCGAAGTCCTGGTTAAGGCTGCGATGTTAAATTTCGTGAAGTTTAGTCTATAAGATTCGTTTGGAAACCAAAGTATTGTTCAGTCAAATCCGTTTTGCGATAGAGTACCCAGTTGAAAGGATAAAACAACAACTATGGAGATGTTTTAATATATGTTTTTAACAGTAAGAATGATTGAGGCTCTGGCAGAAATGACAAAATTTCTCCTTTTTGTGGCATAATATTAGCCACTTTACCATAAAAATGAGGGCTTAATATCACATAGTCCATGAATAGGTTGATGTCATAAATGACCACGTTTCAAGTAATTTGATAGCCCGCGGGGAGGACGAATTTTTTCGTCCAGCTCATCGCTACGAAAAAAATGTAAAGGGGCTGTAGCCAAAGAGGCGCTACACAGGCTAGTAATTTGAGGGCTTAATTAACCCTTTACCGTTGTGCTCCGATCGGGGAACACTTACGCGCCTCGGGAATGGGCGGAAAAGCTTCCGTAGCCCGCCATGCATCGGTTTCCGTAGGCCATTGACCCCGTGACCTTAAACTATTGTCTCTCTCGTTGTTGTGGCCGAATTTTCGGGTAGCTACTCGCAGTTTCGAGCTCCGCGTGAAACAGTAAAGACGGGTGACAGCCGAGCTCCCCGCATGGGTCCAAAAGGACCCAAACAACGGTAAAGGGTTAACCACATAGATGGCATATAATGCCCTATTCGCCATGGCCCGGGGCAAAGTAAGCCACAAATCACGGTTACCGACTTTTAAGGATGGTCACGGAATTATGTATTATAATATTCTGGTAATTTGATATCCCTTATATTAGGACTATTTTGTGATCTTTCTCAATTTTCTGCACGTTAACATATGATAGACATGCGGTTATGACTTTCTCTCGTGCAAAGACAATACTGGCAAACTGAATTCGACTAATCAATGAATTGGTTTTCCGAAAGATCCTTACAAGCTAAAACCAGAGAATGACTGTCCATATTTTGAAAAGCTGACTATTTCAAACATAATTTGTAACCGTTACTACGGAAGCAGACGCTTATTTTGTAAAATATCTTTTGAAATGACCCTTAAGATGAGAGTATAGGCCTAAATCCATCATGTGTTTACTTCGAAAAATTTAGCGTGATTCTTGAATTACTTTTAGAGACACAACTAGTCGACAAAGCCATGATTTCTGTCTGTCATATTGTCACAGATGTGTTCAGAGGTCGAGAATGTTTTGCTTTGTACTTCTACTTTTGAATATTCATGTATTCTCAGAGTAAAAGGGTGTGCGTACATGCCTGCCCTGCTCAACATATTTCTCGTACCTTGTCAATCGAACGGGTGGGTTGAATTGGGTAGAGAAAGCAAGTCAGTTGCCGTAAGATCTTGCAGCAGGGTGGGCGTCTCGGTGAAGGAAATAAGTCGTGGCTCCTGTTCTATTCAGCCAGTCTAGAGCAGGACCACTCAGTGTTTGCCCTTTAAGGGACGTTAAGCTCCTTAAGGGAGCAGAACTCCTCCGGGAGTAATCGTTTGGTTTTCGCCCCTTGGCTCTTTGCCAGAGAGTCGTGGGGACTTTTAGAAAAAAAGGAAATAAATCGTCGTGTAGTCTTTGCCGGTATTCAGGGTCGTTGAGGGCCGTTGAGGGCCGCTGAGGGCCGCTGAGGGCCGCTGAGGGCTTTAAACCAGAGGTACGTGGTCGGGCTATAACCTTAGTTGTATTTTACGAGGTTAACTTGTTTTCCGTCCCTCACCGAGCGTCCAATTCAAGGCCTCTGAAGAGAAAAGCAGCCGTGAGTATCTTATTGTTTTCACCCGTTAATCTATGAGGGATCCATGTAAAAGTATAAGGGTGGGGAGGTGTAATCTAAAGGAATTGGACAGTTTGACAGGAAAAGTGCATGTTGCTATATTTTTGTGGAATGTTGGTCCTAGGGTGATTCCGTGTGATTTAATGTCTGAATATGTCGTGTGGAGGCATAGCGATCTCCCTTCCGTTCCGCAAGAAAGTTTTTTAAGGGGAAGCGAGGGCCCCGTGGGCAGAGAGGCAAAGAATAACACAGTTTGTCGAATATATATTACACTAGATGAGGGTTTCAATTGTAATTTACCGGCCTGGCTGGACTCACGAGGATTGACTACTCTACGTAATTGCATTTCACTCCCGAGGCTGGACCGTACGTATAGTCTTTTACTCCAGAGGCTGGACTGTATCTAATATTTCACTCCCGAGGCTGGACTGTATGTATCTTTACTCGCGTGGCTGAACACTGACGTCTTTGGCTCCCCTGTATTAACTTCTTCACACGGCACCGAACGCCAGCCCACGTGTCTGTATTTTCCCTCAAGGAAAATTAAGAGTAACGACCATAAGTATCTTAAAGGCCCAGTTCTCTCACACCAAACAGTACCAATTCTCCTTACCTTCTTACTTAAGCCCCTCACACAATTGTCCGTCTGAAATTCATGCCCATCCAGATACGTACAATCTCAGTTTATTGCTTCAAGGTGAGTAAAGAAAACTCAGTTTATATAATCAAAACACTCTCAGTACCGTTCATGCTGTGTAATACAAGCTTTGGTACTCTGCATGCTTTGAATTAGCAGTCAATCAAATAGCTGAGCCAATTGAGAATTTCAGTACCCCCGTGCCAAAATTGTAGTTTGGGGTGAGAGGTTTGACCCTGTTTTGATTAGTTGTGTTTGTTCATGTTACTACAAGACTGAAGGTCTAAAGAAGCCGTTTTTTTTTTGTAATATATTTATTTTTAGTCATATGTGAAATGTACGAATTTTTGTATTCTTTCTGCCGTGTCAACGCTCTCGCCATCACGCAATTTTTAATTCCAAAACGAACCCGTGACACAACATATTTTAGATAAATATTTTTTTACTAAAGGCCTACTTTCATTTCTAAGTCTCTCATGGAACTCTCATAGCACAAAGTGAATCTGAGAATGAGGGAAGTTTGGTTTCAGAGCACGAAGCTTGTGGTACTGTATATCGTATAGCATGGAAACACAGCAGACCAACTAATGGGAGACAGCAGCAGAGTAAGGTAACCTTCATGGTATATTGATCAAGACCCAACTAAACCAGTGCATAATTGCTTCTACAAAACGAGGGTGAATGGAATTTCATTCTTGTGCAATTGCGTAATAGCCGACATTGCTAACCTTATGTAAGTACCACAGTACCGTGCCGAGGAAGACTTGCCTGCGTAGCAGACTGTAGAGCATATTCCTTGTTCAGTCATATCCCCACCATGTCTGCCAAAGTGAACACCAAACAGATTCTTTGGATAGTCATAGAAATATGTGACCTCGAGACTATGAATGTTAGTGAATATTCGCAAGAAGCTAACATCCGGTCTTGTTCAAATCATGGTACAGTATAGCCGTGCCACCCACGGAGTTTTAGACATTGTAAAGCACATTTCCCGGTAGTACCTGCTGGACAGTTAGTTATGCAACGCAGTAATGATCCGATCAGGTTGCAATCTAGTCCTTTAGTTTACAACAACAAGAATACACACACTCACTCAAAACAATAGCTTATATTATGGTAATGGAGCTTGCGTTTAAAATTGGCCGACGCAAGCCTCTTCTTTCAGTCGTTTTGGCGGACGGTTTGTGAAGCCTTAAAGGGGGCCTAGTGAACAAACCGAGTCCGCTCCTCGAAGTAGGGGAAGACTGAATTTGATAAGCGGACATGGTGGTCGTGCAGTCGACCAACGACGATTAGGTGTCAGTCCAGGACCGGTTCAAAGTTTGAACATATTTCGTGGTTAAGTTTATACTGAGTTGCATGGGTTATGAGAGTTATTTGTCACTCACACGAAAAACTCAGTAGTAGCCTTTAGTGGTCCTCGGCTTTACCCGTTTTATACAAACATATGAAAGACGACAAAACAATTTTCAGATTAGTTCAACTCAGTTTATTTCGTATGTTCTTCATTGCTTTACTATGACGGTTAATTTTTCCCAACAATGACATAGACACACATCCCCCCCCCCCATCCCCTGTTCCCCCGCCTTCTCCATGCATTTTCTTTTCTCCCCTTCCTGAGTTCAATTACGGACTTGGCCTAAAAAAAAGTTTTGACATGGGCACTGATTAAATTCTTCCATTATTACTTTTTCTATATACCCTTACCAAAAATAAAATGATGTAAATAGAGCCTTTGATCACATGGCAAAAATGACCTCATGTTTAATCGATCGAAATAAGGTTCTCCAACCAAAGAAAGAAATCGATATGTACAGTTATGAAAACAAAATGCATGATCCCTGAGTTTAGTCAAAGCGTGAGGAAATTTTCCAATCCATTTTCCCGCCTTCAGCCTTAATTTTCATGCATACTTTCCACCCCCACCCACCCATCCCCTCGAGCTAAAATGCTATAGACAAATATACAGCCAAACTTGAACAACGTAACCTTTGTTTTTCATCTTCATTTTAACTCCTAAAAACTCAATTTTCTTCGGCACCCCTTTCCGAGCGACTTCATGCTGAGGATGACATGAAAAGGTCGTCATTGGTTATGCTTTTTTATTGTCATAGTATTTTTTCCTGAGATATGATATCTTTGAGAGGAAAAGTTATCCTATTTACAAAAAAGGTTGTATTTACATATATACTTAAAAAACAAAACTACTTTTGACTGGAATGGTTTAGTTAATAGACACTGAAATATAACATTCCTTAACATTTATTCCTTCCCCCATACCATTTCCTTCTCCGGCTCACGAATTCAAATGTCTAAGTATGGTCGTACTGAGGCACGTGTCATCGAAAACTAGCCTCAAGTGGATTCTCGATATACCTAGGGCATCATGTTTTAATTGTAACTTTGGAAAAAAGTCGGTACCAGGCACCCTTCGTCACCCGGCTTACATCTCCCTCCTCTCACGAGTTCAAATGCTGACTAAGAACTGTCTCGAATGGCAGTATGAATTTCCATCAGCGGCCATTTTAGAATTTAGAAAAAAATGAAATCATACCCTAAAGAGTCCCTAATCCTATATTTTAAATCCCCAATTCTGATAATCCGCTCACTTTTCTCTCACTTCGATCCAACCTCCACCCTACCCCTTCCTGAGTTGAAATTCTAAGCGGGAATTTGGCCAGAAACACGCACTGACAAAATGGAGGGGGGGGGGGGGCTGCTCAACCCGAAGTCCAAAGTGATGCTGTCCTATGCTAAAGTTATGAGTGGGTTTATATATAGGGAGATGAAAGCTTGCTTGAAGACCTCTGTAAGGTGCAATGTGAGGGTTTTAAAGGCCATATACTTGTGACATTTAAAACATTGTCTTCTTTTTAAGTAAGCCTAAGATGCTAGTTAGAAATTGACAATTTTCTAATTGTTATGGAAAGGAAAAGGGGGGGGGGGGGACCCCATCTTCTTCTGGAAAGGGGACAAATCACCCTTACCTCTCTCTCGTGGAAACATTGCTAATTTTGTCACAAAAACTAACCTCGGGTCGGCACGTTTCTATGTTCAATGATTTTAAATAAATTAACGTTACTTTCATTCAGTTTTAGTTAGGTAAACAATGTTTGCTTAATAAAATGTGACTCTGCGGACATCTGCACCCACTACAAGCTTAAGTATGTAGGCGTATTAGAAGTTTACTTTTTATTCTGAACATTGAAAGGGTTTTATTCCAGTCAATATGTGACTTGACCTGGAAAAAATTGCAACAGAAATGATATCGACTAGGGATGCACCGGATCCAAAATTTTGGATCCGGCCGGAACCGGATTTTGCCGGAACCAACTTGAAATCCGGCCGGATTTTTTCCGACCGGAACCGGATTTTTGCAATGCAGATGAATAAAGTGAAATTCAGAAAAGCAGAGAGACTCTGGGGTAGGAGTTTTCTGCTTTGTGACATAATGTTTGTGAAGGACTAATGGGAAATGTCTATAAATTTGTCTTCAAGTGTTGTACAAGTGTATTCAACTAATTTTTGAACCAAAAACTGCAGTATAATAGGAAAAAGGCATGAAAAACTGTTCCTGCAGAAGTACAGCAAAACTGTTGCAAAGGGGGGCAAGTAAGAGCTCTTTGTATTTTCCCTCCTTAAGTGAGTATTTGTAGGGAAAACTCCTGAGGGAATCTTGAAAGTTGTTTTGCATATCAGTTTGTTTCTTTTGAACTACAGTACATCACCACTTATTCAAAAACTTTTACAAATTACGTAGACCAGTAATATTTGGCAAAGAGAGTCCTTGGATAGTGATTACTGAATGGACTGCTCATATGTACTGTAAAAAGACTCTGGGGTTAAGGTTTTTAACTATGCACAGCACCATTGTTTTATACACCATTTCTAATATTTAAACATGCCACAATATCTAAAAACTGAAGCACATTTGTCATCAATAATTTTTTTGGCAGAGATACTGTATATCACACATTCTGACATTACATATTATATGTTTGATAACATCATATTTAGTGGTCAACCGATTATGCTATAATCGGTAATACCTGATTACCGATTAATTGATTTAACAATCGGCCCGATACCGATTACCGATTATTAGAAAGAGGGAAATCACATGTTTGTTTCTTTAGTACGCACCCCTTGCTTCGTGCACATCTTGTATACCATAGCCAGTTCAGGATAGAAAATATTGGGAATAGTTCCCTTCGTTTCACAGGGATATCATTTTTGTAGGGGTAATATTTTCAGTTCAAAAGTGAAGATACAAATCAACTGTTAATACAATAGAATTGTTTGCAGTCGATGTCACATGCCTTTTGATAATTTAGTTTTAAGGCCAACATCATGCTCTGTCTAGTTTACATCCCCCAATCATGTCGGAACATTGTATTCTTTTACTGTACTGGACTGTAGCTGCGTTAATGTACTGTAGCTACTCTTGAGCTCCCGCCTTAACCAACCCCATGTAAAGCAATCATGATAATCTTAGCAGTTCTGAGCAGCAAAACAATTGCACCCCATCAACATAACTTATGGTTCCTTTCGGATATAAATATCCCTGTATATTTTTAGCAGTTCTCTTCCAAAACTTAAATCTTGTTTATAAAGAATCTGCAACTGAAATGCACGCAAGTCAACTTACGCGGCGCTTTCTGAGAGACAGCAAGGAATACACCTTGAATGCAATTCTAAATCTAATTTCAGGTAAAACAAATGGGTTATAGCAGAAAATATCAAACAATCATTCCCATGGCAGGGGTTAAATTTATACGTTTGTGATTATCAATGCATCTCGTTTTGGCAGGAAGTTAATGGATTGAGTATTTATGGGAATTTTAACAAAACTAGGAGCCCTTTTTCAAGTATATTTAGCCCCTTTTTCCAGTCTGCAAATATTGGTGGCAATGATCGGTTGAATGGCAGAATTTTACCGATGCCGATTATTTACCGATGACGGAATAATCGGCTCAATGCCGATAACTTTAACAGATGATTGGTTGAACACTAATCATATTGTGTATACTTAAAGGGCAGGAGCAGTCATCCTAAATTGAAGAAGTGTAGTAGACTGTCCAGTTTCATGATTGGCTGTTGCGAGTCACGTGACAATGTTTTTTCTCTTCAAATGTAAAATTTACCAGAAATAACTGCTTGGTTAACCTTGAATATGCAATAGTAAAGTCATTAAATGTAATGAAAGATACTTTGAAGAGAAATAAGATGAAAATTGCGTTATTTAGCTTTCTCTTCAAAATAAGTTTGGGGGGACTGCTCCTTTACCTTTAAGTGTGGGTGATTATTAGGGACAGAAAACATTGATATTGACCCCATAGCCAACTTTAATTTGTAATGAGTAATGTCTTATGAAATTCAAGATGTAACACATTACCTGCTTGTACTACACAACTTTTATGGGCAAGTGTTAAAATGTAAAGTAAAGTGAAGTGTTAAAGTGTGTATTTGTAGACAACCCAATGCAATTAAACTAAAACACTGCCTTGAATGATGTGACTCTGGTACAACTGTAATATGGATTATCCATTTTGTACAGTACGACTGAGCACTGCAGTAGACTTATTTAAATTGCATGAAAGGTCTTCTGATCCGATCAGTTTATTTCACACAGTTGGAGGAATTTGAAGTCATATTTGTTACATGTACATGTAAATCAGTTACTTTTAAAACTTTGTTGCCTGTTTGGTTCAGTCATTTTTAAGGGCTAAATAAAGGTGTTCAAATGTTATATACTGTAACATGCACTGATAAGCTATAATTTATGAACTTTAAAGGCAGTCATTCGTCACCCCAAACTACAGTTTCAGTATACATATATCAAAACTCTCAATTGGTACAGCTCTTTGATTGGCATCACATTCAAACAATGCATCATAGCTAAATTACACAGCATGGGCACTGAGAGTGTCTTGAATACACATTTTGGACTTGTATGGCCACTGGGACAAGCCATGAAGCAATAAACTAGGATTGTGTCTGGATAAAGATGAGTTTTAGATAAATGTGGGAGGGGCTAGAAGTAAGTAGGCTGGGAGAATTGGAACTGTTTGGGATGATGAAAATATGCCTTTAAATTAATTCTGAGACAGTTACTGCAGTTTTCATGTTTGTTTAGCTCATGTACATAATGCTACCCAAGTTTACAGAAATATCCGGTTCCGGCCGGATTTAAAAAAAGTCCGGCCGGAACCGGAACCGGATATTTTTTCACTATCCGGCCGGACCGGATATCCGGTGCATCCCTAATATCGACTGCATTGGGTTCATGAAACACCCGTTTATAACATATTCAAAATCCGCAAAAATCGTAGTAGGAGAAAACTGTCGAATTTGCATATTTATGAAAATTAGTATCCGTCATTAGCCAAATATTGAAAACTAAGGATAACTTTGCATCAAATGGTGCTATCGTATCAAAAGTTATGCCTATACCTATGTTTTGATGGTCAGGAAATTCAATGATGATTATACGAACTTACCATGGGTATAAAGTAACACGGATAATGCAAATAAGTATCCTCCATAAGCTATAAATAAAAAAAATAAGGATAACTTTGCATCGAATTGTGCTATTGTATCAAAAGTGATGACTATACCCATGTTTTGATGGTCAGGGAATTCAATGATGATGGTACGAACTTACCATTAGTATTACGTAACACGGATTATGCAAATTAGTATCCGCCATAAGCTAGCAATTAATAATTGAGGACAACTTTGCAGTTAAAGGCATATTCTGGAGACAAAATCCATTAACTTTAAAATAAGCAGAAAAATTTTCTCTTTTAGAAGGTGAAAACTGCATTCCAATAGCTTATAGCGTTCGGAAGATACAAATTTTAAAAGAATTGGAAATTTTTCTTGGGATTTGATGCACCATGGGAAATCTGTGATGTCATTGTGGCACATTAATTTGACATTGCATTCAATTTATTTATAATTATGATGCCCCTGCAGGCAATATTAAGCAACATTGTTGGTTGTGCCCTACATATGGTAAAGGGTAATGCTAGATCTACAGGGAAAGGTATTCAAACATTCCAACAGTATCAAATTTCAAGGACAAACAGGATGTTCAAATATAAAGAAAAACAAAAGGAATTTGAAGCAATGTGCCCACATAACATAACTTTCTGCAGCTTTGTTGAAGAGCAGATGTATTTTTCAACAAAAATAACCCATCTTTAAAGTGAGATATCTTGAGTTAGGAAAATGGTATTGTGATAGGGTTTGAAGGACATGGTGTGGAATATTTTTGTTTTTCTTACAAGACGGAGGTGAAAAGCCACCAGAACATGCCTTTAATTGTACTAGGCCTATTGTATCAAAAGTAGTGTCTATAACTATGTTTTGATAGTAAGGGAATTCAATGATGACAACACGAAACCCATTGGGTTTTTTGTAACATCAATTATGCAAATTAGTATCCGCCATAAGCCAAAAATTGAAAAAAAAATGGTTAACTTTCCATGAAATTGTGCGGTCGTATTAAAAATTGTGTCTACACTCATGCTTTGGTTGTCATGGAATTCAGTAATAATGATATGAACTTACCATGAGTTAATAACACAGATGCTAATAAGCATACACCATTGTCTTTTCATTACAAAAACCCCTCCACTAGCCAGTCTCAACTACAGACGAACAGTGAACGAGGCAATATGAAAACAAACACGGTTGGGCGCAGGCTATCCTGACGTCACCTATTGAATATGTAACATTGTTGTTAAACGCTTCACCGCTTCACGAACGTACACATTACACTACAATGCTGTGCTTGAATACTGTGTGTGTACCCAGCTAACAGTGAACGTCTAGAAAACGTTTTGGTTTGGTTCTGAGTTCGTCCGTTTTGTCTTCGTCCAAAGTAACGTTTTTAGAACGTTTTCAAAACGTCCCGCATTTCCCACAAACTAAAGAGGACTATTCAAAAACGTTTTTACAGTACGTAACGAAATAACGTTTGTAAAACGATATGATAAAACGATTTTAAAAACGTTTTAAGACTTTTTCTGAACTTTCATATTATATGAGCATTCACGAGGACTTCCCAAAGACGTATAAGTACGTTAGAGGATAACGATAACAGAACGTTATGGTTAAAACGTGTCTAAAACGTTTTCAATACGTTTTCTAAACGTCATACCAGGGAGTGTCTGTTACAACTCCCTGGTCATACTAGCTAAGTACATTCCCGATAAGTCTTAATATTAGCTTTAAATTGATCAAAATTGCCCAATGGAGGCAGCCGGGTTCTCTCTACTGAGGCTGTTTTTGACGAGTTCCTCTGTGACGGGTTTGAAATCCGTTTAACCGTTTTGTTTTTCTTTTTTATTTAAAGTAAGTAAAATGAAAATACCAATAAGGGGGACGGGGATGTGGGATGAATTTCCTTCTTCTATGCACTAAAATGTACAAAAGTCATGCTCAAATATGAAAATCAACCTGAGCAACTTGAGCAAGTACTGTAATTTAGGCACAGTTCTCACACCTCAAACAGTATCAATTCTCCTAACCTTCTTACTGAAGCCCCTCCCACAATTGTCTGAAATTCATCCTCATGCAGATACAACTTCAGTTTATTGCTTCAAGGTGATTATAGAAAAACTCAATTTATATAATCAAAACACTCTCAGTACCGTTCATGCTGTGTAATATAAGCTTTGGTACTCTGCATTGTTTGAATTAGCTGTCAATCAAAGAGCTGAGCCAATTGAGAATTTCGGTACCCCCGTGCCAAAATTTTATTTTGGGGTGAGAGGTTTGGCCCTTTAAACCTGTGCCAAAGATGTAACCTATATTTTAACACTGCCACATGATTACTGTAGCAATGTCACAGTAATAAAATTTCATCAAATGGAACAGGGTAATCCCCTTGTTTATATAATGCTACCCCCCCCCCCTCACGGTGCCCTCGAAAGAGCAAAACGTACGAATTTTCTTACGTGCACTCTGTGAGATTTTGCAAATGCAACTCAGGTACAAATGGGTATATATAGCGGTATAGGCACTAATTAGCATCCCCACGAAAACATCTGGAGAAAGCGGGGGGGGGGGGGGGGGGAAGGGGGTGGGGGGCTTACTTTTATTCGGGAACCATGGTAGATGTGAACCATCGCAAAATCGATGTCAGATGTTTTCTAGGGAATGCGATCTCCCTCCCCTTGGCCATGTTAGCGAGGACCGTAGAAATACTGTTTTGTGTCTTGGCTTATAATTTGCAGCTTAAAATGTTAGGAACTTGGCGAAATTTCCAGCCCCTTTAGACTTCCTACAGTACAACCACAGGGATGCACCTCCTGCATGGGGTGAAAAATAAAATCAGGATCCACCTCCTCCCCGGCCGGTGCCAATCAAATTCGATCCTCCTGCTCTCATTGACATTGCATCCATAATTTCAGTTAGCGAGGGAGGCAAAGCTCGTCAGTGAATCGGCTACCGTAAAACAACACTCTATGCAACGATCTTCTACTTCTGGACATTCACTTCTGTTAATGGCTCTATTGGCGTTCCATGCATTGTAACAAAAGCAGTTACGGTCCAAATTTGAACGTTCCTGTCAGCAGCTCTCATGAAAGTTCCCAGAAATCTCAACTACTTGTTCTTGGAACAACTGTCACAATCACAGTAAGTCGTGAAATCTGTTTTAATTTCTTTAAAATCGTCTAGAAGGATGCTTTCATATGTAAAATGATGAAAAATGTTCACTTGTTTAGCCCTATGTTTGTGCAGGGCACAAGCCCTTAGCCTAACAGTTAAGCGCACACGCTTTCGGGCCAAGTCGTCCCTAAACCAACTCGTCCCCAAGGCCAAGTCGGCCCCAAGCCAACTCGTCCCCAAGCCAACTCGCCCCCAAGCCAAGTCGCCCCCAAGCCAAGTCGCCCCCAAGCCAACTCGATCGTCCCCAAAGTCGGCCCAATATGAAAAATTAGTGAAAAAAAATAAGTGGGAAATAGTGACTTTCATGGATAGGGCCTAGCCTACTTCTTATAAATTATGGAAAATAATGTCTTTCTCGAGATAGGCTAGGCCTGGGGCAAGGGAGCACTGAATTTCACCCAGAGATTTGCTAGCCTAGCCTAACCCCAAAATGAATAAATAGGCCTAGGCCTAGCCTAGGCTAACGCACATTTTCAGGTGACCTTATTAAAGTACATGCTAGACGCGTTTCACACAGACAAAATATTTTCAGGGCTCATCAGTATAGCGTGATACAAAACGGCATAGGCTAGCCTAGGCCTAGCCTAGTGGTGACCTAGGCTAGTACTAGGTAGGCTAGGCCTAACCTACAAAATCATGCCGCATGACACTGGTGAAATTTGTTGATCCTGACATGTGTTACCAACGCTGAGGGATTTTTCGAATCTGGCGTTTTTTTAGTCCAATTTTGACGCCAGATTTGGCGGTTTTTGACTTTGGAAAATCTGGCAACCCTGAAGGTCCTAGCATCTGCAGCTGTGCTGCATAAAAAAAAATCAGGTGCATTCCTGAGTGCAGGCCGTACGTGAAATTTCTATGGGCCGGCCATGGCAAAGAACGATGGTCATTTATGCCCTGGACCTCAAAATGGGCCAGTGTTCACATTGAAGAAGGGGCTCACTTTGTGAATATTAAGTAACATGTAAAGCAGACTTGTTCTTTTTTAAAATAAATTGAACATTTTCTTCCTCGGGCATGTGCAAATTACTGTATCTAGCCTAACATACTCTAACATTATGTCTTGCGTAGCCTAGGCCTAACTTTACATTTCACTTTGAAATAGGCTAGTCAACGTACGGAGCACCCTTGTTGGCTGGGTAGCACAGAGTAACACACATAAATACTTAAAAAAATGTACAATGTCATAAAATGCCGTGCACATGCAACATTTCGACTGACTGCTATCTTTGCATGCAAAAGGCTTAGGCCTAGCCCTTTTTTCCAGTAATGACGATGGGGACCTACTGTAGGTTTTCCGTAAAGAAAGAAAAGAAAATACAATGGATACTGACCATAGCAGTTTCTCTTTCCATGTGCATAAGCTAATTATATACTGTACATATTCACCTTATGCCTTTTACCATCCCTAGGGTTGGCCTACAGGCTGTAGCTTGGCTACCCTTGTACAAGTGTTTTTGGTCAGACATAGCCTGCAGTTAGTAACTACAGTAGAATAGACAAGACTGTTAGAAGGGTATTCCAGCCTTAAAGGTCTGATCCTCTCACCCCTAACAGTTTCAGCTCTCCCAACCTTCGTACATAATGCCCCTCCCACAACTGTGTAAAATTCATCCACATACAGACACAACCTCAGTTTGTTGCTTCAAGGTGAGTATACAAAACCGCAATGTGTAACTGTAATCAAAACACTCTGTGCACAACACAGACTGTGTAATATGAGCTACATGGAACTTTGCTTGGTTTGGACTAGATGTCAATCAAAGAGCTGATCCAATTAAGTATTTCTGTAAACCACTGCAAAAGGATTGGCCCTTTAATCTGTGAAATTGACAACTACTCTATCTGTGATAAATGAGAGCAAATAATTTGAAAGATAATATGGCAATGGACCCTAGCTATATCTGACAAAATCAGACCTCTTGTTTGTTTGGATTGGGCCATAGGAACTCTAATCATGGGCATGCATGAAAGCATTTGTTAAAATGATAATATCTACACTTGGAAGATTCTTTGGTAAACTCTACAGTAGTTCCATGTTCTTCTAGTACATATTATAAGAAATGGCATGATCCCTGGCAGTTCCAATTTTCCAAACATAATTCTCAGTACCTTCACTTCCAGGAGTGTCGAAAAACTAATTCCCATCCTGATGCATAGTTAATTCAACCTCATAGTGAGAATGCAATACCCGAATATGCACTCTTAATACTTGCCATGTACAGTAATTATAACTGGTACTGCATTAATTTGATGGCAATCAAAGATCTGTGCCAATTAATAATTTCTGTAGAATAGTAGAATACTGGTAAAATTGTAGTTTGTGGTGATGAATGATTGTCTTTAAATTAGGAATAGTATGATACATTCTGATCACTACTCAAAAAGGAAATAGTCCTGGAGAACATTAATCCAGCACCACCTTGTGTGAAAGCTTCAACATCTGCAAATAAGTTTGATCCTCCCATTGGACAGTTTGGCCACATGCAATGACATCGTCAAGTGATTAACAGCCTCTAATATTTCAACCTGAAAAGACAAAAAGGAAACTGGATTACCTACTTGTTCATCTGCACTTGATCAAGGAGCTAGAAAACCTTGCTCTACTTACTGTGCCATCCTTCCTTTTCACCTGTTGCTCATCAGGTCTAATTGTGAAGGAGAGGCTTTAAGCCACTCTATTGGTCATTATCACCCAACTTCCAATTGAGAAGGGTGACTACTATGGAGTAGTATCATGTTACATGGTCCACCATTCTACGAGCTTAACCATTGTGCCTGATGCTAAGTGTCAGTCTGTGCCACTGTGTCCGAACAAAAGTCTAAAGGGTATAACAATATTCAATGTCCCATAGCAGAAAGGGGGTCATGGATGATGCTGTATTAAAACAGATAATGAGAAACTGAACACTCCAACAAAAAAAAAACAACCAGTCTTCTCAATAAGAAGTCATGGTCACAGTATACTGTATATATATATAATACAAAAACTAATTTAAGAGAATGTTACACCTATTCCATTGACCAGCTACCGAGGAGAATCCGTATTGTACTTTGAAACGAGAGATAAATCAGGTTTAAACTTGTATCTGACCTCTTCTTTGGTGGCATTGCAGATGAAGATGGGAGTTTGCAACCCTGGCTGTGACCAAAGCATAAATTTATGAAGTTAGTGTCATGCTTACCCTTTCCAAAGTCCAAGTTTTTTGGTTTTATCATAGAGCTGCTGCTGCACTGTCCACTTCCAATTCAGCTCCATGATGAAATCCAGCCCGATGCTCTCCATATAGCACCTTCACGGTTGCTTAAGTGAAGTGTAAATAATGCTCTCAGCTCCCACTGACCACTCTGCTCATTGACTGACTACTCTGAGATAACAGCACAAAGCTTCCTTATGTAGTCACACTATGTCTTTATGGAGAAGAGTCTTCTGGCATCCTATCTGCAATTTCATGGTACACTGGGCCAGGGAGTCTTTATCTTAATGCGCAATTAATGAAGTGGAAATACCCCGAAAAAGGCCTCAAAATCCGGATTTTTGGAGCATCGTAGGAGACTAGGAGTTAGCCTAATGCACAATTTTCATTCTGAAGTATACTCACCTTCAGTGGAAAACAGAAAAATTGACAAATGTGATAAGTGTGTTGTATAGCATTGCATTGTATTAAGTGTGTATACAGTAGCATAGCATTGCATTGTATTAGTAAATACTGTAGCCTAACTGCATCAGTTTTCTTCCATAAAAAGATGTTATTACAGTAGTTAAGCAGATACTTACAACAGTCTTGGCTGGCATTTTGCTGAAGCTTGCCCTTAGACATTGACCCTCCATATCTCCCTTATTTCCATTTCTTCTTGATATGTGAAGAGACCACTGTTGTTCTTGTTGGGCTTTTTAATAGAAAAGGGGAAAAGTTGTTAAGTATGAGGGAGATTACTCAGATTAGGGAACCTTTACTGATCAGTAAATACAGTACTCATGTGATAAAAAGCCCACCCTAACCCTGGCCCACCACAATATATTGAGGGCCTAATCCTCTCACCCCAAACAGTTGCAATTCCCCTAAACGTACTTACTCTTAAGCCTCTCCGCCCCAGCTGTCTAAAACTAATTCTTATCCAGACCCAATATCAGTTTATTGCTTCAGGGTAAGTATTCAAGACCCCAAAATGTATTCAAAACACTCTCAGTATACAATATGCTTTGTAATAGAGCTTCATTACTCTAAATTAGTAGAAATAGCTGTTATCAAAATGCTGGGCCAATTGAGAATTTCTGTCTGCTACTACAAAAATTGTAGTTTGATTGGGAGGATTAGCCTTTCAATGTTGCTACGAGAGATTAGCAGTGTGGAACATTCACAGTTAAAATGTCAGTCAGTGTTATGAAATCACCAGAACACTGAAGTTAAAAAGTGTGATTTATATTAGAACTTTAAAGTCTAATGTCATACTCACATTGGAACATGAACTTGCTGCTGCATTAGATGACTGAGATTTCTGAAGAAGAAAGTGAAATGTGAATAAATTTATGCAAATGTAATGAAAAGCAAATAAATTCATTTTGGACTTCACTTAACAGAAAGGAAAAAAAGTTCATAATGCACTAAAATACCAAGAAAAAATACAGACAATTATGATTGCACCGTCATTCTAATAAAAGTGTGTTTGTGCTCTGTTGAATAGTGGGTGTAGAAATGTGCTCTATTTTACAGTGCATGTTGCAATTTACTCTCCAGTCTGTTGTGTAATGCAGTGTGTCAAGGGAAAGAACATCTACATACCTCTTCTCCCTCATCTGCAGCATCACTTGGTGGAATTATCTGAAGAAAAATAATGTACAAGATGTATCCATGTTAAGTTCCTAAATGTGGAGAACAGCCAACCCTCATTTTTGCTAAACAACAATTTAATCCCATAATTTTGGGTTTTATTCTCTTCAAAGTATTCTTCCTAATATTTCAGTATTTAACTATTGCATGACCCAGGAGTTGCTAAACAACAGCTTAATCCCATAATATGGGTCTTATTCTCTTCAAAGTATGCTTCCTAACATTTCAGTATTTAACTATTGCATGACCCAGGAGTTGCTAAACAACAGCTTAATCCCATAATATGGGTCTTATTCCCTTCAAAGTATGCTTCCTAACATTTCAGTATTTAACTATTGTATGACCCAGGAGTTGCTAAACAACAGCTTTATCCCATAATATGGGTCTTATTCTCTTCAAAGTATGCTTCCTAACATTTCAGTATTTAACTATTGCATGACCCAGGAGTTGCTAAACAACAGCTTAATCCCATAATATGGGTCTTATTCTCTTCAAAGTATGCTTCCTAACATTTCAGTATTTAACTATTGCATGACCCAGGAGTTGCTAAACAACAGCTTAAT
Organism: Holothuria scabra; assembly: GCA_037179385.1. Lineage (NCBI taxonomy): Eukaryota > Metazoa > Echinodermata > Holothuroidea > Aspidochirotida > Holothuriidae > Holothuria > Holothuria scabra. Next base: position 4,834,449 of record CM074200.1, read on the forward strand.
CCCATAATATGGGTCTTATTCTCTTCAAAGTATGCTTCCTAACATTTCAGTATTTAACTATTGCATGACCCAGGAGTTGCTAAACAACAGCTTAATCCCATAATATGGGTCTTATTCTCTTCAAAGTATGCTTCCTAACATTTCAGTATTTAACTATTGCATGACCCAGGAGTTGCTAAACAACAGCTTAATCCCACAATTTTGGTCTTACTTCTCTCCAAAGTATCTTTTATAATATTTCAGCATTTAATTTTTGCATTAAAGAAGGATTGCTCCTAATAATTTCCATAACTGATTAGGATAAATATTGTTACATGAATCTTACAAGCCATGCATGAAACAGGACATTCTACCACAGTAATTCATGTTGAAAACACTAGACAGAGGAACCATTGAAAAGAATTATCCTTTTCCTGTAGATTAGGGATTAGAGTTTATACGAATTGTAAATTAACTATATTTGTCAAAGCTTGTGTAACTCTGACAAGATTGTACATGCTTGGCTTGCATACTGTATATAAGTTCTACCAGTCGTGCTTACACTGCTGTTTTCGCTTTCATCCGCAGTACTGTCATCCTCCTGGCCAGGGAACAGCAATGAGGCCTTTGGTTCAGGTAGGTACGATCCCTGTGGAGAATAAGGTTAAAAAATTGCTAAATACAAACAATTAAACTAGTAGCTACTGTACTGTTATAGAATTACATGCACAGACTAAGAATTAACGAAAGAGATCATACTGTACTTTCAAGATGACAAATCTCTTTCGGTACTTACCTCTGAAACAGATGGCCTGGTAGACTGAGCCTGTGACTGTATTGGAAAAAAAAAGCCATTTTTAAACTGCACTGATAATACAGTCTATACTGTACATGTAGACATATAGAAATGTGTGTCATTCTGGAAGTAATGCAGTAGTACAAGTTAACAAAGAGAGAGACTCACCTCCAGTAGAGAAGAGATGTACGCACTTGACTGCAGTGCCTGCTCTGTACTCTGTGCAGCCTTGTAGTACTGTGATTGAGTCTCCTCTCTGTGGGCCATATGCTCAGCCACCATGGCCCGCTGGGCTAGTGCATCTGAGGATTGGAAATTCTGTAAGAAAGGAAAAGCATAATGTGTTTTATTGAGCCATTTTGTAATGACCTGTACTCTTACCAGTTTGAAAATTTGAAGTGAAATTTGCAAGTAAGCAAGAAGGCTCCCTACCCTTGTTGCCACTGTCTTCCGAATGTTCAGTGGAGTAAGGTTTTCCAACCCAAAGCTGGCACCGAGGGATCATACCTCCTTGCAAAGGGTTTTAACCTTCCTTCCTGTCTTCCCAACGAAGAATGGCCTGGTGGGGTCGTCGCGGCCTTCTCCCACCCAATCCCTGCGAATGTGTTGGTGGTACACACTGCAGAGATCATGTAGCCTGTGGTCCAGCACAATGTGTGCTGGACCATATGACTGGTCAGTCTTGTGGCGGGCAACCTGCAGAAGTTCAGAAACAACATGAATGAGGGTAACTATTGATGTTCTCTTGTAAAGCTATCAAGTAGGTTACGGTCTTGACTCTAAACAATGTTAAACAAGTTTTGAATGGTTATTACTCACTGCATGGTGCAACTGTACTTTACAGTAATTCCATGCACTGAAAGATTGAATGTTTGATTCACAAAGTTGAAGTGGAGATGTAAAGAATGTTGCATATTCCCTAAAACATTAAAACTTTAGTAGCTTTTAACATGTTTTGAATACTGTAGGTGATGACAAGAAGTACCTTTATAATCCACGAAGTATCCAGAGCCCCATGAAGGTGCTTCGTGGCAGCTGTGAACTCCCCTGCTGTCAGCTGAGTTAGGACACAGCTTGGATTGGCTCCAGACGGCAGGGTGAGAGTAATGATAATGTCCCTAAACCTCTTCTTCTGCTGCCACTCGAGTTGCTCTTTGTTTTTCATTTGAACTGAAGGAAAAATGATTTTGAGCTTGTAATTAAGGAATAGATACTTAAGGTTGAAGCAAACTTTTTCTGGATACTGTAATTTGAAAAAGAGACAAGTTACCCGCAAGGTCCTTAGCCTCCTCCAAACACTTGTTTTTGAGGGCCTTGACACTGTCAGCTGAGATGAGATTGTCTGAAGTGAGAACAAAGAAATTAAGTCAATGAGAATTAATATTTCAACTTGGTATGCAATTTCCATTGTGATACATTTGCTCTAATTTAGATTTATTTAATACAAATGTGTAATAATTTCTTACAATACCTGCAATTCTGCTTGTCAGCTCTCTCCTTCGTCTCACCATTTCAGGCCGAAGTCCACTGACAAAATCGTCAGCTGCCCGAAGTGTCAGGTCAGCTGAAGATTTTGTCACTCCGACAGCCTTGCCCAAATCTGCCCGTATGCTTAAAAAGCTACAAAATTTCTTAAGGGACAGGAGATAATAGGCAGTTGATTTGGGCTGTCTCCCCTTTTGTCTTAATTCAGATGTAATTCTGCAAGATACAAAGCATAGACAAAAAAGAAGGTAACCTTACGGTACATTTTATTCATACATGGGAGACATGGATGTGGCATTACTTACATGTTGCTACTTTTAATTTATTATGGATTTTATGGGAATGGGAAGTTTCACATTATTCTAAGGAAAGGTTTATGCTAGAAAGTTCTTTAAGAGCAAAAATCATAGTTATACTCCTCATACAGACATTTCATAGAATTTCAAGCACACTGTAGAAACATAGAAAAATTCTGTTATATCCCCTTTTAAAATTTCCACTGGTCATATGGTCATGTACTTACCTTTGTACAGATCCTGGTTGGACAAGGTCTCTAACGGGCAACTTTGTAGATTCTAATATTAACTCTACCTGCCGACAATGCCTACGAGAAGCTCCGTCAGAGCGTTCACCACCCCCATACTTTTCGTTTTCACACTCTTGGAAAGAATCTGAAATGACAGCAAAAATTGATCGAATTTGATCTATGATAGGTGTGTAAACAATATTGACATTTACTGCACAAACATGCACTTGCATTCTGCTCAAAATTGAATTAAAATAAATTAAAAACCTTAAATTGGTACTCACCAAAGCACATTGTGGTATTACATTTTTTTTCAGTCTTGTCTTTACATGGTTCCTGGGTGGTAGCTGATGGAGTTGTTTCTGCAGTGACGTCGGTGGGAGTGGCCATGAGGAGCAGTTGCTTGTATCGTGGCTGTGTTTTCTGAAATCGTAAGGATTAAATACTTTGATCAAAGTTCTATTTAACCATTTACATCATTAGTTGGGATCAGGCTTTACCAAAGAGAAAAAGCTGTTAAGCTGTGATTAATCAGTACCAGGGCTGGAAAAAATGTTAATTTCCCTGCAAGCAAATTCAAATTTCCCAGCAATCAAATCAAAATTTCCCACAGACTTCACATGTTTACATACAAAAGTAGTCAAATTTCCCTCCAAATACCCAAATTTCCCTGCAATGACATTCCCAAATTGCTGTTTTTTTCCAGCCATGATCAGTACCTTCATGCCATGCTTGAATAACAAGTGCTGGTCCACTCTTTTTAACGCCTTGGCGGAGCAGCCCTTCACTGGACAGTCTTTATAAGTCCTCTTTGGTCCTATGGACCAATTCCTGCCAGTTACTTCTCTGAAAGGCAATGCAAAAGAAATAAAAAATGTGCAAATTACTTGCAGCAACAACAAATCTGAATTCCCATTGGCAGCAGATCTGAAATATATAGAGTGTATAGAGTGAAAAAAAAAGATGTTACTGACTAACCTTACTCTTGCAGCTGCCAAGAGGTCTTGCTTTACTCTCCCCCGGACATTGTGTACCTGTGTCAGGTGGTTTGCCAACCGTTTCATAATTCTGTCACACAGAGGGCAGTTTCTTGGGATGACACCCTGTAAAGGAAATTACAAGTCACTGTGTTCTTTTAATTTTGTCTCCTATTAACGACATCAAGATAAACACAGAGAACTCTGCATTAACAATGTTTTGTACTGTAATGCTACTGTATGTATTGTAATTAATGTTAATACCATATGGTGGATCCAGTCTTTGGCTCAATGAGGGCTGGGGGTGACACCATTTGAAAACAATCAGTTGCAAAAAGTGCAATATAGTGTGTGTGTCTTAAGTAATGCTGGGTGAATTTTTCTTGTATTTGTAGCACCTTATTGGTCAAAGGGAGGGGGTACGTTGCAACTCCCCAATAGGTCTGCTTCTGTGACACTAACAAAGAAAATAATCACATTACCGTCTGTTGTCTCTTCTTCCTCAGTGTTACCATCTTCTTACTGGTGGAGGGTTTATCCTGTCCTGTCTCGGTCTCTTCTTCATTTCGTTTGTACTAGAATATTACATGAAAACAAATATTACTTCATCTGAAGGTAAGATAATAACAGACCATTAAAGTCAGTCCCTTTTCGCTCTGAACTACAATTTTACCATGGTTATGCAAAAATTAATAATTGTCAAGCTCTTTGATTGACATTTAATCCCAATTCAAATTGTGTTTTAATATAGATGATTTCTTGACATGCTAATCATACAGTATATTTCATATTCATACGATCATGTACTGATTTCTTACGATCATGTACTGACATTTAGTACATGATCATATGAAATCAGTACATGAACGTATGAAATCAGTACATGAACGTATGAAATTTGTACATGATCGTAAGCAGTTAGTACATGAACGTGTACTTTTACTACTGTACATCAAATTTGGTGAGCCTTTTGGCGGACTTCTGGTACGCCGAAAGGCTCACTCTGTATGGCGTGCGGAAGATACAAATATAACATGACGGTCTTACGTTTTTACATGTACAACATGTGTTTTAAGATGTACAACGTGTGATTTTACATGTACAACATAACATTTAACATGATGAACTTATGGTTTTAGTACATGATGGTGTAAATTTACATCATGATCATATGAAGTTAGTACATCATCGTATATTTTTGGTACATGAACGTGTAATTTAGTACATGAACGTGTAATTTTAGTACATGAACGTGTATTTTAAGAACATCATCATATTTGGTGAGCCTTTTGGCGTGCCATAGCCTCTTCTTCAGTTTCATCTGTAGATGTGTCATTCTGGAATTATATTGAACACAATATTCTGTTATAATCTTCAAAAGAAAAAAAAGGCAGTTTACAAAATTAGCAATCAGTATCCATATATAATATTGGCATTTTAGCAACTTAACCGTCAGTTGCATCTTTGAGGAAGGTATATCAAAATATTTTGTCATTACTTATTAATGGTCCTAACCAAGGTATGGTAGGTTGGTGGGTTGGGAGTGTAGGGGATGGGGTGTAGGGGATGGGGTGTAAGGGATAGGGTGTAGGGGATGGGGTGTAGGGTTTAGGGGATGGGGTGTAGGGGATGGGGATTCAGGGATGGGGGTGAAGGCGATGGGGGTGTAGGGAATGGAGTGTAGGAGATGGGGGTATAGGACATACTATCTTGATCTTTTGTTTATCCTATGTCTGCTCTCTTTGGAAGTGCTTTTTTTTCTCAACTCTGGAAGGGTTTTAAAAGTACTTCCATTCACAACACTTGTTATTATAACCTTCATTATAAGTACTTATCTATTAGCATGTTCATTTACTGTTGTGATGAAACAAACAAATGCAATGAAATTTCGGGATCTTTTAGAACTACCTATTTGGCTTAGACCAACTTTTAAAAGAAAAAAAGAAAATCTCAGGAATTAGTTAGACTATGTAACCAGGAAAATTTTTTCTGAGTGGCAGTTTCAGCCACCCAAAATTTCATGAATAGCATTTATTTGAAAACATAGAATATGAGTTCCTACATTTTGACCAGTAGACAGGGAAATTATGGTTGAGAGAAAATAGATTCGACAAAATTTAGACATCATCTGATTGATTGGTCCTAGGCTTCCAGCTTTGGAGGGGGAAGGGGTATTAACATTACCTGGAGATTATGTTCTTCCAGCTGGCTGAATTCAGTTTCTACTACCTCTTCCCTCCCTATATTTAACAGAATCTGCATGGCAGCCTGAAATATAAAAAAGGGAGTAATTATGTAGTTGACCATAGTGTTTTAGAGTAATATCATCTAAGGCAAAATGTTGAGATTAAATTTGTTTTACTATGTCAACAGATTCCTCATTAGTTCTTTGTTTTGCTTGTTCACCTTTCAGGTCTGGTTGGGCGTGCCCTTCATCTTGCTCACTATCTGATGTAAACAGACTCTGTACAGTGTTATATGGAAGGTAAGACAATTGTAATTAATATTATTATTCATATCTCAAACTACCGGTACTTCATGTACAGTACATGCAATCATAGTTATACTTTTGTCATCAGTGCTGTATGGAAATTACTTTGTTGCTGTAACTGATATTTTAGATAAAAATAGAACAGATTTTATTGTTTTGAAGTATTTGTAATATATCTTCCTCTTCTAATCACACACACAGTTCTCAAAAGAAAAGGATCTGCACTTTAAGTACTTAATTCCGTGGGGGAGGGGGTTAAAGCATTTTATTTCCACTTTAAGCCAAAATTGAGATTTTTCTGAAAAAGAATTGAAGTTATTTTGACATGATGCTGAATATGTAACTCTTCAATGCAGAAATGAAGCAAACTTTGAATTTTCAAAAGGAGAATATGTTTTGAGAGGTGTTATATTCACCATGGTGTCAAATACTTTTTGATTGTCTGCAATATTGATAAAAGTGACATTTTACACAAAATTAAATGAAGTCATAGGCACATATAGTATAGTACCTGGTTTTGGTAGTCTCTCTAGATACATTTTGGTTCAACAAATTGAGGAAATTTAAGGAATATTATGCAACAGGCTGATTGTTTGCATAGCCACCAGTAAAGCCCTCTGATTCATATATCAGCAGACACCCCGAGGTTATTACTATCGCTATATATGCCTTTTTACTAAGTACAGAACTAACCTCATCCTCAAGTTTTGTTGAACTTTCTGGGAGTTGGTACCTTTCATGTTTTTTTCCTAGCTCAATACTCTTTATTGTTGCTCCCGGTGCCACCATTGCAGCTGCTGATGCCCCCTTAGCTCCTCCTGTCTTCTTGCCACTGGTTTTGGCCTTTCTGTCCCCCTCCTTTCTTTTCTCCTTATGCTTTTTGTTTCGCTTTTCCTTTTGCTTTTCTTTCCTTTCCTTCTTTTTCATCTTCTTTTTCAATTTCTTCTCCTTGCGTTTAATCTTTTCCTGAATCTTGTCATGACCATCCTTTTCAGTGATGAAATTCTCCCCTTGTGTCGTATCTTGTATAGCCTTCTCTTTTCCTCTGTCCTCTTTTTGTACTGCCTCCTGTGTAGCCTTTCTTTGTTCTCCTTTTTCTTTCTGTACAGCCCCCTGTGTAGCTTTCTGTTGTTTCACTTTCTCTGTGTGTGCTGCCTTCTGTGTAACCTCCTGTTGTTCCAATTTCTCTTTCTGTTCCTTCTTCCCCTGTGTAGCCTTCTGTTTTCCTCCTTCTTCTTTCAGTCCTGCCTCCTGTGTAGCCTTTCTTTTTTCTCCTTTTTCTTTCTGTACAGCCCCCTCTGTAACTTTCTGTTGTCCCACTTTCTCTGTGTGTGCTGCCTTCTGTGTTTTACCTTCTGTTGTTCCAATTTCTCTTTCTGTTCCTTCTTCCCCTGTGTAGCCTTCTGTTTTCCTCCTTCCTCTTTCAGTCCTGCCTCCTGTGTAGCCTTTCTTTTTTCTCCTTTCTCTTTCTGTTCAGCCCCCTGTGTAGCTTCCTGTTGTTCCACTTTCTCTGTGTGTGCTGCCTTCTGTGTAGCCTCCTGTTGTTCCAATTTCTCTTTCTGTTCCTTCTTCCCCTGTGTAGCCTTCTGTTTTCCTCCTTCCTCTTTCAGTCCTGCCTCCTGTGTAGCCTTTCTTTTTTCTCCTTTCTCTTTCTGTTCAGCCCCCTGTGTAGCTTCCTGTTGTTCCACTTTCTCTGTGTGTGCTGCCTTCTGTGTAACCTCCTGTTGTTCCAATTTCTCTTTCTGTTCCTTCTTCCCCTGTGTAGCCTTCTGTTTTCCTCCTTCCTCTTTCAGTCCTGCCTCCTGTGTAGCCTTTCTTTTTTCTCCTTTCTCTTTCTGTACAGCCCCCTGTGTAGCTTTCTGTTGTTCCACTTTCTCTGTGTGTGCTGCCTTCTGTGTAACCTCCTGTTGTTCCAATTTCTCTTTCTGTTCCTTCTTCCCCTGTGTAGCCTTCTGTTTTCCTCCTTCCTCTTTCAGTCCTGCCTCCTGTGTAGCCTTTCTTTTTTCTCCTTTCTCTTTCTGTACAGCCCCCTGTGTAGCTTTCTGTTGTTCCACTTTCTCTGTGTGTGCTGCCTTCTGTTGTTCCAATTTCTCTTTCTGTTCCTTCTTCCCCTGTGTAGCCTTCTGTTTTCCTCCTTCCTCTTTCAGTCCTGCCTCCTGTGTAGCCTTTCTTTTTTCTCCTTTTTCTTTCTGTACAGCCCCCTGTGTAACTTTCTGTTGTTCCACTTTCTCTGTGTGTGCTGCCTTCTGTGTAGCCTTCTGTTGTTCCAATTTCTCTTTCTGTTCCTTCTTCTCCTGTTTAGCCTTCTGTTTTCCTCCTTCCTCTTTCAGTCCTGCCTCCTGTGTAGCCTTTCTTTTTTCTCCTTTTTCTTTCTGTACAGCCCCCTGTGTAGCTTCCTGTTGTTTTGATTTCCCTTTCTGTTCCTTCTTCTCCTGTGTAGCCTTCTGTTTTCCTCCAGCCTCCTTCAGTCTTGTCTTCTCTGTAGCCTTTTGTTTTTCTCTTTTCTCTCTCTGTGCCTCGCCTTGTGTAGCATTCTCTGCTTGGTTTTGGCCTCCCACTTTTGTGTTGTCTTTGACCACTACCTGGGGTAACATAGGCACCTGAAATGAAATTAAAATTCTTTCAGTTATTGTTAAAGTTTTTTGAAATTGATGAGGGTCTATTCAGCTAGTGTTCATGTTAAAGGTCCTGGCAACAGTATTTTGGTGTCTGACAATGCGTTGCCAGTGAAGCAAAGGCGAAGGTGCAGTTGTTTGTAGGAAGCTTAAAGATGACAGAAATTTATCTGCTTGCTGCTGAGAAAACCAAATTACTACAACAGAATTCTGATTTTGTTAAACCTGCATCAACAACTTTTGTACATTTTCGAGAATTTATAAAAATGGAGTAGATAATTCAGGGATGGGGGTAAGATGAGCAGTGTCAATGGCAAGTTGGTTGAAGGGAATTTAACAATAAACAAGCACAAATGTGTCGTAGATTGCCACCTAGATAAATGGTAATGATCAACGGGATGTCAATGTGGTTGAAATCATTTTCAAGTTCTCGTTTCTAGTTGTACATGTATGCTTGGGGTGATGAGTGACCCTGATTGGGACTGTGAAGAGGGCCTATGAGATTTAGCCACATGTTAAACTTTAGAATGGGACTTCATGAGAGTAAATAAGGAATAAGGAATGCATCTTGGACATCAAGGTGTAACAGATGCTTTTATCAACTGATTTGTTCTAGCTTTTAAATGAGCAGTCACAAAAAACAACTTTTCTTCTTTTCCTTCATATATTTCCAGACTTGAATACTTCTTAAGATAAATCAGTGAGTTACACCAGGGAGAAATATATGGTCACCTGATTCTCAAAAGCCATTGATGGAACAGGATACACCTCTGAAATATTTCAACTTAGGGAGACTGCTCTTTTCCTTTTACCCACCTACATTTCTTCTATAACTATTATTTTATACATTTTTTTGTTTTTGTTTTTTCTTCCCACAGCCATTACCATCTCCTCTGTAGATGAAGAATCCATTTCCTCCTCTTCGCTGTCTCCTTCATAGTCACTGCTGGGATTCTCTTCAAACACTGCAAAGACAAGAATTGAAAAGATCTTTAGTGACTTCTATTTGCATTAACATCCTACCATTTTATTTGAAGAGAGGTGCAGATGTTTCCTGGTAGGGTGAAAATGGGAAAAATATTGGCTAAATAAAAAATAATGTAAGGAGTCATACATGAAAATATTGCTCACTACCTTTTGCAGTGATTTCACTCTACAATTTTTGAAATATCATTTCATTGGATAGGTGTAAGAAAAAGATTTTCTGCTAGGTTGGGATGGGTGAACCACCACACTTACCGAGAAACTTGTTGGATATTTTGCGGGCTAGTACAACCAGTGCATCTCCATCCTTATGCATATTAAGGAGTGTAATCCTTCGGAGTTGTCTGTTCGTAACTTGCATTTTCATGGTCAGTTGATCCCTGAACTTTTCTGCTAATCCACCATCAACTGGTGCATTGACCCTCAGAGCAGACTTCACCCCTATTGATCTTATTTCTTCATTTGTTGTTTTAATAATGTCATCAATCTCTCCGGTGATGAAAAGGATTTCCATAAAGTTTGCTGAAAATTTGATAGAAGAAGCAAAATAATATAAGTATAATGATCAAGATTTGATTTAATACATCTCTACCCTTCCAAACTGACAGTGGAAATCAGAATCTTTATTTAGAAAGAATGTTCTGATCACACCACTTAAAACAGGTTATGCTGCAGCAGGCATGAAGTAGTGGGTCAAGAGCAGTCCCCCCCCCTAAAAATAAAAAAAAAATAAAGCAGCAGCTAAATATCATAATTTTCCTCTTATTCCTCTTCAAAGTACAGTATCTTTCATCATATATTGTAACTTCAACATTGCATATTCAATATAAAACAAGCAGTTACTTCTAGTCAATGTCACATTTGGTAGGAAAAATTATTGTCACATGACTCTCAATTTCAGCCAATCATGAAATGGGACGGTCTACCACACTACTTCAAGTTGGGGTGACTACTGTACTCTTGCCCCTTATTTGAGATTTAATGATACACCAACAATAAAAGGAAGATAAAAAGGCAAATTTCAAATACTGCTTTTAGATGTGTTGAAGAGTGCTTTTAAATACAATTCAAATCCATTGCAAGCCCTTGCCCAAAGGGCCAAGTTCTCTCACCCAAACAGTATCAATTCTCCGTACCTTCTTACTTAAGCCCCTCCCACAGTTGTCTGAAATGCATCCTCATTCAGACACAATCCCAGTTTATTGCTTCAAGAAGAGTACAAAAAGCTTAGTATGTAAAATCAAAACAACCTCAGTACAGCTCATATGCTGTGTAATGTAAGCTATAGCACTCTGCATTGTTTGAATAAGCTGTCAATCAAAGCACCGAGCCAATTGAGAATTTTGGTAAACCCCTATAAGAATTGTAGTTTTGGGTGAGAAGATTGGTCCTTTATAAGCTGACTCCTCTGGCATGTGGGAATAACCGTGGGCATGCATATTCTACACCATAGCCTACAAAGGACCACATGAGGGATGTACAGTAGCCCAGGGTGGCCATTGTTGTGAGGATTATGTGCCCTACTTCTGAAGGAAGAAAAAAAAATATTTGAACTGAAGGATAAAAGATTGTAATTAGAAAAAAACTGTCATAGCAAAACCTTAAGTAACCTTGAAAACTTCTGGAAAATTTTTAACTATGTAACCTACGGTAGGGTAGGTTACATCCTCAGGCCATGAAAACTATGTAACAGACGTGTGTCCATCTACGGATTGGTTGATGTGGCTACCACCCTTTCCAATAAAACTATAAAATGAAGGAGATAAGTCTTGATATACACCCTTCCTGAGTGAGGCACTTGTTGAGAGCCACTTTTTGAGCACGAGCAACAGCAGTAAAATTGATGAAGTATGTATACTAAAAACTGCTGAAACAAACTTGGACAGAATTTAAAGCTCAACCATATTTTTCCTTTTTTTTTGGAGGGGGGTTGAAACACATATTACTCATGTGTTCGAAGACAGTTTTTAAAACAGCATATATGTAGTCACAGAAGGAGAGGGGACACAAGGGCTTCCCATCCCCACAGCCCCCCCCCCCCCCCCTGAAAATCTTAAAAGGTTTGCACCAATGATGAAAATAAACTATCTTGAAAAACTCAGGCAAAGAAACCTTTGCAACCAATGGTCAGCAAATTAACTTTTGTGTCTGTGCTCCATAAAAATTTAAAGTTTTCTAAGGAGTAGGGTTTTCTCTCTCTCCCAAGACCAGTCTCCATGCCAGGAAAACTCCCGCTGAGATATGCATTCCCTTTCCCGGATAGGTTACTCTGGTTTCCAGCCTGTATCATAGTATAATTAAATGTAGGAAAAGATAAGTCTTGACTGATAAAAAAAGAGGATCTCGTGCACTTTTCTGGCAATAGCAATATCAGTAAAATACTAAAAAAAAACTGCCAAAATTGTAATAACAGGATTTAAAGCTCACCAATTTTGTCATTTCCATCCATTTTCACCAGTATTTCTGTGATGATGAAATGATATGCAAGCTGTACTGTAGTATACCCTGCATGGTAAAATATAAAGTATTATGTTCAATGTGCATCCAGTACAAATGATTTACAATATGTAACACAGTTTTATACCAAAAAAGAAAGGCTTTGAAAACAAGTGCAACATCATGAATTTTATTACATGTTTCCATAGGCTATTATTTGTCTAAATTATTTCAGAATGTGAATTCTCTCTAAAAAAAAACCTTAACTTTGACATCAGCATGGTCAATGTATGAACCTGCCAAACACCTTTCACTGCATAACTGTATGCATAAATTCATCAACAGGGAGTAAAAAGGCAGTCCCAGCCCTCTCTCCGGTGGGTTAGTGTGCAGCAAAAGAAAAGGGAGAGGGTGGGAGGAAGAGAAAGGGGGTAGGTAGGGTTAAAATTCATACTGCACAAAAAGGGACTGATAAAAAGATGGAAGGAGTGATTCCCATAAATTTTATTACGTGTGAAACACAAATAAGTATGCACCATACTGTGTATGGAGACCTGAAACCAGTTTTTCACCCAAGGGGAGGGACAGTCTCACACTTCTGACCTCTCACTGGTTTGACCCCTACTCCTTGTTGCATTGTTGCAACACCCTGCACTTGGCAAAATTCTGGCTGTGTTTTCATGGCCAAGGAAGACAATGTTTTTCTCAAAACTATAGTGAAGGTTCTCATAGGTGGCAGGATAACTATTTTTGAGGGTAGGGAGTAAATTTTGCCTGACTTTAGGTATATGACAGTAACACTAATTTTTACATTAATTTTTGTTTTCTTTGATCCCTGTAAATATTATGATAAAACTATTTTACTGATACAAGTAACCATTTCCACCTTTGAAGTTGCTTCCAGAGTCTGGTGATGGGATGCAAAATGGTGCTATAGTATAATTTGATGTTTGAAAGTATGCCTACTTCTACATTCTCCATGTTCTACGTTTTCCTCATCAAGCAGTATACAGATGGAATATACCTGTATATGCAAATACATGGTCTGAAATATTACCCTAGCTCATGTGTACTTGAATGTCTTTTGACTTTTGTCCACTAAGATAAAATACATTTGAATACATAATTTGAAGGGCACAACTTTGTTGCTTTTACAAAAAAATATTTTGTCTTGCAAGTCATATGTCATCAGACTTATTTTAGAGTGATTGTGAGCGACAGTTTGTACTATATTTAATATATTAGTTAAATGCAATTGGGCTACAGACTTCAGCTGTTGAACACTGAAATGTATGTAAATGTAATCAGCACATATCAAAATGGTTACGTCAACAGTGACGGCAAAATAGACATGAACTTACTTCTCTCCATCTCTATTTACAGATGGCAGTGTGGCTGGATCCATGAGATGTTTTTTGATCTAGCGTGTGTCACGTTTTGAATCTAATCAGTCTGTTAAAGTGTGTCAAAAGTAGGCACAAAATATTGGTCCCATTTATTACAGACCTAGTCCTCTCACCCTAGCTACATTTTTTGTAGCAGCCCACAAAAATCCTCAGTTGCTACAGCTCTTTGATTGACAGCAAATTTGAAAAATGCACAATATCAAAGCTCATATCACACAGGATGTGCTTTGTTTACATATTGGGGTCTTGTAACTCACCCTGAAACAATGTAAAACTGAAATTATGTCTGGATGAGGAAAAGTTCCTAGACGGGTGTGGGTGGGGCTCAGGAAAACTGGAACTGTTTGAGTGAGAGGATTAGCTAGGACTTAAATGGCCCAGGTGGCATCTATGTTTTCTGGAAAAAAAAAAATCGAATGGGACCCATCTTGGGGCTTAAGTAGACCTTTGTTGACTGGGAATTCAGAAATCCTCCAGATGAGTACCATTCCATCCCTGGACCCTATCACCTGACCCATGTGAGGCTAACATAAAATGCTGTTACCATCCATAAAATTACCTAATGATGCATTATGGCCCACAGAAGAATGCGCACCCAGTCTTACTCGCTCCTTCATAAGAAATTTCCAACCTCCATTAAATGAGGGTAGACGTTATGAATATGAGGTCGTATAGCAACCAGGACGCCCTCGCGCGAGGAAGACGTGTGTCATTCCACGTTGCACAAGCCAATGGGAAGTTGTTTTGCCAACCAATCGAATACGAGCATGGCATAGGCCTACTGTGCACGCGGGCCAAATTCTAGTGCATATCCACCACGTGTTCTGTGCAGCTTTTCTGGAAGCATGACGTGAATGTGACTACGTCAACTGCATGAGATCTATTTCACTTTCAACAGACCGTATGGACCTTAACATGCTCTTAAATCTTATACTAAACAGTCACTCATGTCTCTCTATTCAAAACATGTCGGAATGCCTGAAACTGGGAAGTACTGCATTGCTATCTCACCCCCTACGCGCCCCCCGATCACCCCACCCCGTTTCGGTACTTGACCCCGTTTCAGTGCATTTCGCAAGAAAATGAACATAAAAGACACATTCTAAATTCTTTGTACTCTTAATTCAACGGAGTGAACTTAGTAATTATCTTACAGAGTGGAAAGTGCGAATTCACTCCTCTAGAGTGCAAAATCCATTCCAGAAAAAGAGAAATTCAATCCTAAATGAGTGAAATTTCCCTTCAAAACTAAGAGGGAAAGTTTTACTCTTTATGGAGATCCTACAGTGAGCATTCCCTAAAAAGAGTGATCGATGCATGTACTCGTGAAAGAGTGGATTTTCACTCTTCGTTGTGTGAATTTAACACTTATCAAAGTAAATTTCACCCTTTTTGAGTGACATGACACTCTAATGGAGTGATTTCACATTTTAAACTCTGGCTTAGTTAACTCTTTTGATTTTGGAGTGCAGTGATTAAATTATGCTAGTGATTAATTTATAAGTTTCCATAATGCAGATGCTGAAGTATGTACACATCAATTGATTATTCTCATTTCCCTCGTTAAGCACGTAATTGGTATTTAGCGATGGCGGAATGAATAGTCTCAGAAGATACAATACAGTTTTCGGGTTTTCTTGCAAAGTATACTTGAATACCGCGATACTGAACAAACAAGGTAATTGTGTGATTTGTCATGATATCTGTCGGAAAACGTCACAACCGGTTACCGTTCCCATTGTAAATGATTAATTAATAATAAATATCGCATTGTCTCGTTCGTTACATTTCCTGATTGTGTTATTATTGTGTTCCGAGATAACTGGCGCACACTTGAAAGATGCCCTAGCTAGTGCTCACACTGCAGGGACACCCTAGCTAGCATCCGCCTCTCACACTGAAGGACCGGGTTCAAGTAAGATTCATTCCAGTTCGAGTCATACCAAAGACTCTAAAAGTGTAACCTACTGCCGTTGTGCGTGATGCTCCGTATAAGCAATGGAGAAGGGAAAAGAAGCCAGTGAGCCACAACTGGAAAAATGCCGTGGCCAGTTCGAGTTGAACCAATAGGTTTGACACTGGGCCGTAAAGCTCTAATTAACTACATGCGGGTGCTAACTTTTTTCATGATATAATAGCTCCAATGTTCCCCGAAATTACTCATTAAACACTCGACACTCTGAAAAAATTGTTGAACAATTGAACATTTACTTTGCCCTACTTTGTAAATACTCTTAAGTCTTTGTAAATCTGTTAGTTAAGCTGTTAACTACAATTAAACGTTTTTACAGACGATTGAAACGTGAAGAAATTTCACACGGGCGCTTAACATCCAAACATGTTTACCAAGTGTTTTAGAAAGGCGTTTAATTACTTAACAACGCTTTTAGAGCGTACACCTGTCACGATTCTTTGTGAGACTCTTTAACAGAACATAAGATAATTTATCATAAAATTTGTGAAAGGCTTAATTGGATGAATGGACGCACTCAGAGTACATGGAAGGATGATCGACGTTATCACACAACATTTTTCCTAAAAAAAAAAAAAAAAAAAACGTTTACTTCAAAATAAAAAAAATCGAACCAGTCAACACAGGAGTAACCAGCGCGGCTTCTACTTCTACGACCCTTTAGGCTCCCGCATCAAAATATTTTTCGCAGCTAAGATTCGACTAGAAAAACTTAGTTCGCTCAGTGGGGTGAAGAAATGGCGCGTAAAGTGCCTCCGACGTCACAAAACTTTTGCAATAAACTGACTCGAGAAAAAATCTTAATAGAAAAAATAATAAGTTAACTTACCCAATCTCTCTGAATGAACTCAAAAAACCTTTCCAATATGTGATACAGGAACCTCCAATGGAAAACACCAAAAGCAAAAATAACTTTTTTTCGGAAATGATAACTTTTTGGCGCCCAGTTATACGACAAGAATGAAGATAGGTGGGCTTCTTCTGCAACTTCGGTCGTAAATGACGTAGAGCGGATGATTGCGCGGGAACATTGGTTGAACTGAGCATGCTCCAGACAACTTACGGCGAAGAATTTAACGTTGTTGTGTTCAGGTTTCTTGTCGATTGCCGGCCTTGGGCGTGGCGACAACGATGATTGGCCTGTAGAGTTTGTAACTTGCTCCTCATTTATGTCATTTCAGCTGATTTGGTGTATGCAGACACTAATACATATTTTTGAAGAATTGTACTACATTTCCGGATCAGCGCTCTTTAATTACTGTTGAGAACAGCCCATGAACTTGACAATTTGCATGTGAATTGATTTGTTCATGATCTGCTTGCATGCAAACGTTCAGTTGTCTATTCAAAGTAGTTTTTAAGTTATAGTATTGTAAAACTTCTGTACCCCTAAAAAATAGCGTTAAAAGCGACCCTTGACACTGAAGTTTAGAACAGATTTTACTACATTTACGAAAAATGCTCTGAATTTAGTGTTTCTTACTTTCGATTCTTTTGAAAATTTGCATGTGATTAGATATATTATTTATCTATTAGCATGCAAATTTTCAAGTTCCCGAGTAAACAATTTCATTAGAAATTACCGCTCAAACATACTGTACCCTTACTGAAATGTACCGCGGATTGTCTCAACAACATATTTTTGAAGAATTTTACTACATTTCCGGGTCAGCGCTCTCTAATTACTGTTGCGAACAAGCCATGAACTTGACAATTTGCATGTGACTAGATATATATATTATCTGACAGCATGCAAACTTTCAGGTGTCTATTCAAAGTAGTTTTTAAGTTATGGTACTGTAAAACATCTGTACCCCTAAAAAATAGCGTTAAAAGCGGCCCTTGACACTGAAGTTTAGAACAGATTTTACTACATTTACAAAAAATGCTCTGAATTTAGTGATTCTTACTTTCGATTCTTTTGAAAATTTGCGTGTGATTAGAAATATTATTTATCTATCAGCATGCAAATTTTCACGTTCCTGGGTGATCTATTTCATTAGAAATCACCGCTCAAACATACTGTACCCTTATTGGAATGTACTGCGGATTGTCTCAACAACATATTTTTGAAGAATTTTACTACATTTCCGGGTCAACGCTCTCTAATTACTGTTGCGAACAAGCCATGAACTTGACAATTTGCATGTGACTAGATATATATATTATCTGACAGCATGCAAACTTTCAGGTGTCTATTCAAAGTAGTTTTTAAGTTATGGTACTGTAAAACATCTGTACCCCTAAAAAATAGCGTTAAAAGCGGCCCTTGACACTGAAGTTTAGAACAGATTTTACTACATTTACGATAAATGCTCTGAAAGTAGTGTTTCTTACATTTGATTCTTTTGAAAATTTGCATGTGATTAGATATATTATTTATCTATTAGCATGCAAATTTTCAAGTTCCCGAGTAAACAATTTCATTAGAAATCACCGCTCAAACATACTGTACCCTTACTGAAATGTACCGCGGATTGTCTCAACAACATATTTTTGAAGAATTTTACTACATTTCCGGGTCAACGCTCTCTAATTACTGTTGCGAACAAGCCATGAACTTGACAATTTGCATGTGACTAGATATATATATTATCTGACAGCATGCAAACTTTCAGGTGTCTATTCAAAGTAGTTTTTGAGTTATAGTATTGTAAAACTTCTGTACCTCTACGAAATAGCGTTAAAAGCGGCCCTTGACACTGAAGTTTAGAACAGATTTTACTACATTTACGGAAAATGCTCTGAAAGTAGTGTTTCTTACATTTGATTCTTTTGAAAATTTGCATGTGATTAGATATATTATTTATCTATTAGCATGCAAATTTTCAAGTTCCCGAGTAAACAATTTCATTAGAAATCACCGCTCAAACATACTGTACCCTTACTGAAATGTACCGCGGATTGTCTCAACAACATATTTTTGAAGAATTTTACTACATTTCCGGGTCAGCGCTCTCTAATTACTGTTGCGAACAAGCCATGAACTTGACAATTTGCATGTGACTAGATATATATATTATCTGACAGCATGCAAACTTTCAGGTGTCTATTCAAAGTAGTTTTAAAGTTATGGTACTGTAAAACATCTGTACCCCTAAAAAATAGCGTTAAAAGCGGCCCTTGACACTGAAGTTTAGAACAGATTTTACTACATTTACGGAAAAGGCTCTGAAAGTAGTGTATCTTACATTCGATTCTTTTGAAAATTTGCATGTGATTAGATATATAATTTATCTAATATCATGCAAATTTTCAAGTTCCCGAGTAAACAATTTCATTAGAAATCACCGCTCAAACATACTGTACCCTTACTGAAATGTACCGCGGATTGTCTCAACAACATATTTTTGAAGAATTTTACTACATTTCCGGGTCAACGCTCTCTAATTACTGTTGCGAACAAGCCATGAACTTGACAATTTGCATGTGACTAGATATATATATTATCTGACAGCATGCAAACTTTCAGGTGTCTATTCAAAGTAGTTTTTAAGTTATGGTACTGTAAAACATCTGTACCCCTAAAAAATATCGTTAAAAGCGGCCCTTGACACTGAAGTTTAGAACAGATTTTACCACATTTACGAAAAACGCTCTCAAATTAGTGTTTCTTACATTTGATTCTTTGGAAAATTTGCATGTAATTAGATACATTTATAATTAATTTACATGCAAACTTTCATGTTCCTTCGTGTGTTAATTCATTAAAAATCACCGCTCAAACATACTGTTCCCTTACTGAAATGTAGGACGGATTGTCTCAACAACATATTTTTAAAGAATTTTACTACATTTCCGGGTCAGCGCTCTCTAACAACTGTTGCAAACAAGCCATCAACTTGAAAATTTTCATGTGACTAGGTATGGATATTATCTAATGGCATACTAACTTTCAAGTGCCTATTCAAAGTAGTTTTTAAGTTTTGGTACTGTAAAACATCTGTACCCCTAAAAAATATCGTTAAAAGCGGCCCTTGACACTGAAGTTTAGAACAGATTTTACTACATTTACGAAAAAGGCACTGAAATTAGTGTTTCTTCCATTTGATTCTTTGGAAAATTTGCATGTAATTAGATACATTTGCTATCTAATTACAGGCAAGCCTTCATGTTCCTTGGTGATTTATTTCATTTAAAAATCACCGCTCAAACGTACTGTACCCTTACTGAAATGTAGGGAGGATTGTCTCATGAACATATTTGTAAAGAACTTTACTACATTTCCTAGTCAGCGCTTTCTAATTACAGTTGCGAACATTCCAAGAACTTGAAAATTTGCATGGGACTAGATATATTTGTTATCTAATAGCATGCAAACTTTCAAGTGTCTATTGAAAGTAGTTTTAAAGTTCTGGTACTGTAAAACATCTGTACCGCTAAAAAATAGCGTTAAAAGCTGCCCTTGACACTGAGGTTTAGAACAGATTTTACTACATTTACGGAAAATGCTCTGAAATTAGTGTTTCTTACATTTGATTCTTTTAAAAATTTCCATCTTATTAGAAACATTTAGTTTTTAAAAACATGAAAAGTGTCATGTTCCTGGGGGTGTTATTTCATTAGAAATTACCACTCAAACATACTGTACCCTTTCTGAATGAAGGGAGGATTGTCTCATCAACATATTTTTTGAAGAATTTTACTACATTTCCGGGTCAGCGCTCTCTAGTTACTGTTGCAAACAAGCCATGAACTTGAAAACTGACATGTTACTATATATATTTATTATCTAATAGCATGCAAACTTTCAAGTGTCTACTCAACGTAGTTTTCAAGTTATGGTACTGTAAAACATCTGTACCGCTACAAAATAGCGTTAAAAGCGTCCCTTGACACTAAGGTTTAGAACAGATTTGACTACATTTACGGAAAATGCTCTGGAATTAGTGTTTCTTACATTTGATTCTTTTAAAAATTTGCATGTGATTAGATACATTATTTATCTATTAGCATGCAAATTTTCATGTTCCCGAGTAAACAATTTCATTAGAAATCACCGCTCAAACATACTGTACCCTTACTGAAATGTAGGGCGGATTGTCTCAACAACATATTTTTGAAGAATTTTACTACATTTCCAGGTCAGCGGTCTGTAATTACTGTTGCGAACAAGCCATGAACTTCAAAATGTGCATGTGTCTAGATATGGTTATTATCTAAAGCATGCAACCTTTCAAGTGTCTATTCAAAGTTGTTTTTAAGTGCTGGTACTGTAAAACATCTGTAACCCTAAAAAATATCGTTAAAAGCGGCCCTTGACACTGAAGTTTAGAACAGATTTTACTACATTTACGAAAAACGCTCTGAAATTAGTGTTTCTTACATTCGATTGTTTGGGAAAATTGCATGTGATTACATACGTTAGTTATCTATTAAGATGCAAATTTTCATGTTCCTTCGTGTGTTATTTCATTAGAAATCACCGCTCAAACATACTGTACCCTTACTGAAATGTAGCGCGGATTTTCTCAACAACATATTTTTGAAGAATTTTACTACATTTCCGGGTCAGCGCTCTCTAATTACTGTTGCGAACAAGCCATGAACCTGAAAATTTGCATGTTACTAGATATGTTTGTTTTCTAAAAGCATGCAAACTTTTAAGTGTCTATTCAAAGTATTTTTAAAGTTATGGTACTGTAAAACATCTGTACCCCTAAAAAATAGCGTTTAGAGCGTCCCTTGACACTGAAATTTAGAACAGATTTTACTACATTTACGAAAAATGTTCTGAAATTAGTGTTTCTTACATTCAATTCTTTTGAAAAGTTGCATGTGATTAGATACATTTATTATCTAATTAAATGCAAACTTCCATGTTCACCGCTCAAACATACTGTACCCTTACTGAAATGTAGCGCGGATTGTCTCAACAACATATTGTTGAAGAATTTTACTACATTTCCGGGTCAGCGCTCTCTAATTACTGTTGCGAACAAGCCATGAACCTGCAAATTTGCATGTGACTAGATATGGATATTTTCTGATAGCATGCAAACTTTCAAGTGTCTATTCAAAGTAGTTTTTAAGTTATGGTACTGTTAAACATCTGTACCCCTAAAAATAGCGATAGAAGCTGCCCTTCACACAACAGATTTTACCACATTTACGAAAAACGCTCTCAAATTAGTGTTTCTTACATTTGATTCTTTGGAAAATTTGCATGTAATTAGATACATTTATAATTAATTTACATGCAAACTTTCATGTTCCTTCGTGTGTTAATTCATTAAAAATCACCGCTCAAACATACTGTTCCCTTACTGAAATGTACGGCGGATTGTCTCAACAACATATTTTTGAAGAATTTTACTACCTTTCCAAGTCAGCGCTCTCTACTTACTGTTGCGAACAAACCATGAACTTGAAAATTTGCATGTTACTAGATATGTTCATTATCTAATAGCATGCAAACTTTTAAGTGTCTATTGAAAGTAATTTTTAAGTTATGGTACTGTAAAACATCTGTACCCCAAAAAATAGCGTTAAAAGCGGATCTGGACCCTGAAGTTTAGAACAGAGTTTACTACATTTACAGAAAATGCTCTGAAATTAGTGTTTCTTACATTCGATTGTTTTGGAAATGTGCATGTGGTTAGATACATCTATTATATAATTACATGCAAACTTACATGTTCCTGTGTTTTTATTAGAAATCACCGCTCAAACATACTGTCCCCTTACTGAAATGTAGCGCGGATTGTCTCAACAACATATTTTTGAAGAATTTTACTACATTTCCAGGTCAGCGCTCTCTAATTACTGTTGCGAACAAACCATGAACTTGAAAATTTGCATGTGACTAGATATATTTATTATCTAATAGCATGCAAACTTTCAAGTGTCTATTCAAAGTAGTTTTTAAGTTATGGTACTGTAAAACATCTGTACCTCTAAAAAATAGCGTTAAAAGCGGCCCTTGACACTGAAGTTTAGAACAGATTTTTCTACATTTACGGAAAATGTTCATAAATTAGTGTTTCTTATATTCGATTCTCTTTGGAATTTGCATGTTATAAGATTCGTTTATTATCTAATTTCATGCAAACTTCCATGTTCCCGGGTGATAAATTTCATTAGAAATCACCGCTCAAACATACTGTACCCTTACTGAAATGTAGCGCTTATTGTCTCAACAACATATTTTTGAAGAATTTTACTACATTTCCGGGTCAGCGCTCTCTAATTACTGTTGCGAACAAGTCATGAATTTCAAAATTTGCATGTGACTAGATATACTTATAATCTAATAGCATGCAAACCTTCAAGTGTCTGTTCAAAGTGGTTTTTAAGTTATGGTACTGTAAAACATCTGTACCCCTAAAAATAGCGATAGAAGCTGCCCTTCACACAACAGATTTTACTACATTTACAAAAAATGCTCTGAAATTATTGTTTCTTTCATTCGATTGTTTTGGAAATTTGCATGTGATTAGATAAATTTATTATCTAATTTCATGCAAACTTTTATGTTCCTGGGGGATTTATTGCATTTGAAATCACCACTCAAACATACTGTTTCCTTACAGAAATGTAGGGCGGATTGTCTCAACAACATATTTTTGAAGAATTTTACTACATTTCCAGGTCAGCGCAATTAAATAACTGGTGCGAACAAGCCATGAACTTGAAAATTTGCATGTGACTAGATATTTTTATTATCTAATAGCATGCAAACTTTCAAGTGTCTATTCAAAGTACTTTTTAAGTTTTGATACTGTAAAACATCTGTACCGCTAAAAAATAGCGTTAAAAGCGGCCCTTGACACTGAAGTTTAGAACAGATTTTACAACATTTAGGAAATACGCCCTGAAATTAATGTTTCTTACATTCGATTATTTTCCAATTTGCATGTGATCAGATACATTAATTATCTATTTATATGCAAATTTTCGAGTTCCTTCGTGTATTATCACATTAGAAATCACCGCTCGAACATACTGTACCCTTACTGAAATGTAGCGCGGATTATCTAAACAACATATTTTTGAAGAATTTTACTACATTTCCGGGTCAGCGCTCTCTAATTACTCTTGCGAACAAGCCATGAACTTGAAAATTTCCATGTGGCTAGATATGATTAATATCTGACAGCATGCAAACTTTCAATTGTAATATCAAATTAGTTTTTAAGTTATGGTATTGTAAAACAACTGTACCCCTAAAAAATAGCGTTTAAAGCGACCCTTGACACTGAAGTTTAAAACAGATTTTACAACATTTACGAAAAACGCTCTGAAATTAGTGTTTCTTACATTCGAATATTTTGGAAATTTGCATGTGATTAGATACATTAATTATCTATTGACATACAAACTTTCATGGTTCTTGGTGATTTATTTCATTAGAAATCACCGCTCAAAATACTGTTCCCTTACTGAAATGTAGGACGGATTGTCTCAACAACATTGTTTTGAAGAATTTTACTACATTTCCGGGTCAGCGCTCTTTAATTACTGTTGCGAACAGGCTATGAACTTGAAAATTCGCATGTGACTAGATATTGTTATTATCTAATAGCATTTAAACTTTCAAGTGTCTATTCAAAGTAGTTTTTAAGTTATGGTACTGTAAAACATCTGTACAAATAAAGAATATCGTTAAAAGCGGCCCTTGACACTGAAGTTTAGAACAGATTTTACAACATTTACGAAAAACGCTCTGAAATTAGTGTTTCTTACATTCGAATATTTTGATTTGCATGTGATTAGATACATTAATTATCTATTGACATGCAAACTTTCATGTTCCTGGGTGACTCATTTCATTTGAAATCACCGCTCAAACATACTGTGCCTTTACTGAAATGTAGGGCGGATTGTCTCAACAACATATTTTTGAAGAATTTTACTACATTTCCAGGTCAGCGCTCTCTAATTACTGTTGCGAACAAGCCATGAACTTGAAAATTTGTAAGAGACTAGATATATTTGTTATCTAAAAGCATGCAAACTTTAAAGTGTCTATTTAAAGTAGTTTTTAAGTTATTGTACTGTAAAACATATGTACACCTAAAAAATATCGTTAAAAGCGGCCCTTGACACTGAAGTTTAGAACAGATTTTACTACATTTACGAAAAAAGCTCTGAAATTAGTGTTTTCTACATTCGATTGTTTCGAAAATTTGCATGTAATTAGATACATTTGCTATCTAATTACAGGCAAGCCTTCATGTTCCTTGGTAAACAATTTCTTTAGAAATCACCGCTCAAACATACTGTACCCTTACTGAAATGTAGCGCGGATTGTCTCAACAACATATTTTTGAAGAATTTTACTACAATTCCGGGTCAGCGCTATTTAATTACTTTTGCGAACAAGTCATGAACTAGAAAATTTGCATGTGTTTAGATACATTTATTATCTAATAGCATGCAAACTTTCAAGTGTCTATTCAAAGTAGTTTTAAGGTTATGGTACCGTAAAAGATCTGTACTTCTAAAAAATAGCGTTGAAAGCGGCCCTTGACAATGAAGTTTAGAACAGATTTTACTACATTTATGGAAAGTGCTCTGAAATTAGTGTTTCTTAAATTCGATTCTTTTGGAAATGAGCATGTGATTAGATACATTTATTATCTAATTACATGCAAAGATTCATGTTCCTGGGTGTGTTTTTTCATTAGAAATCAACACTCAAACATACTGTTCCCTTACTGAAATGTAGGGAGGATTGTCTCATGAACATATTTGTAAAGAACTTTACTACATTTCCTAGTCAGCGCTTTCTAATTACAGTTGCGAACATTCCAAGAACTTGAAAATTTGCATGGGACTAGATATATTTGTTATCTAATAGCATGCAAACTTTCAAGTGTCTATTGAAAGTATTTTTTAAGTTATGGTACTGTAAAACATCTGTACCGCTTAAAAATAGCGTTAAAAGCTGCCCTTGACACTGAGGTTTACAACAGATTTGACTACATTTACGGAAAACGCTCTGAAATTAGTGTTTCTTACATTCGATTCTTTTAAAAATTTACATGTAATAAGATACATTTCATTTATCTAATTATATGCAAACTTCCATGTTCCCGGGTGATAAATTTCATTAGAAAACACCGCTCAAACATACTGTACCCTCACTGAAATGTAGCGCTTATTGTCTCAACAACATATTTTTGAAGAATTTTACTACATTTCCGGGTCAGCGCTATTTAATTACTGTTGCGAGCAAGCCATGAACTTGAAAATAGGCATGTGACTAGATATATTTATTATCTAATAGCATGCAAATTTTCAAGTGTCTATTCAAAGTAGTTTTTAAGTTATGGTACTGTAAAACATCTGTACCCGTAAAAAAAAGCGTTAAAAGCGGCCTTTGCAACTGAGGTTTAGAACAGATTTTACTACATTTACGGAAAATACTCTGTAATTAGTGCTTCTTACATTTGATTGTTTTGGAAATTTGCATGTTATTAGATACATTAATTATCTATTTACATGCAAACTTTTATGTTCCTGGGTGTGTAATTTCATTAGAAATCACCACTCAAACATACTGTACCCTTACTGAAATGTAGTCCGGATTGTCTAAACAACATATTTTTGAACAATTTTACTACATTTCCAGGTCAGTGCAATTTAATAACTGGTGCGAACAAGCCATGAACTTCAAAATTTGCTTGTGACTACTTATATTTATTATCTAAAAGCATGCAAACTTTCAAGTGTCTGCTCAAAGTACTTTCTTAAGTTATGATACTGTAAAACATCTGTTCCCCTAAAAAAAAAAGCGTTAAAAGCGGCCCTTGACACTTAGATTTAGAACAGATTTGACTACATATACGGAAAATGCTCTGAAATTAGTGTTTCTTCAATTCGATTCTTTTCGAAATTTGCATGTGATTAGATACATTTATTATCTAATTTCATGCAAACTTTTATGTTCCTGGGTGTGTTATTTCATTAGAAATCACCGCTCAAACATACTGTACCCTTACTGAAATGTAGGGCGGATTGTCTCAACAACATATTTTTGAAGTATTTCACTACATTTCCGGGTCAGCGCTATTGAATTACTGTTGCGAACAAGTCATGAACTTGAAAATTTGCATGTGACTAGATATATTTATTATCTAATAGCATGCAAACTTTCAAGTGTCTATTCAAAGTACTTTTTAAGTTTTGATACTGTAGAACATATGTACCGCTAAAAAATAGCGTTAAAAGCGGCCCTTGACACTGAAGTTTAGAACAGATTTTACTACATTTACGAAAAAAGGCTCTGTAATTAGTATTTCCTACATTCGATTGTTTTGGAAATTTGCATGTGATTAGATACATTTATTATCTAATCACATGCAAATTTTCATGTTCCTTCGTGTGTTATTTCATTAGAAATCACCACTCAAACATACTGTACCCTTACTGAAATGTAGCGCGGATTGTCTCAACAACATATTTTTGAAGAATTTTACTACATTTCCGGGTCAGCGCTCTCTAATTACTGTTGCCAACAAGTCATGAACTTGAAAATTTGCATGTGACTAGACATATTTAATATCTAATAGCATGCAAACTTTCAAGTGTCTATTCAACGAAGTTTTTAAGTTATGGTACTGTAAAACATCTGTACCGCTAAAAAATAGCGTTAAAAGCTGCCCTTGACACTGAGGTTTAGAACAGATTTTACTACATTTACGGAAAATGCTCTGAAATTAGTGTTTCTTACATTTGATTCTTTTAAAAAATTTTATATTATTAGATACATTTAGTACCTAAAAACATGCAAAGTGTCATGTTCCCGGGTGTGTTATTTCATTAGAAATCACCACTCAAACATACTGTACCCTTACTGAAATGTAGGGCGGATTGTCTCAACAACATATTTTTGAAGAATTTTATCACATTTCCGGTTCAGCGCTCTCTAGTTACTGTTGCGAACAAGGCATGAACTTGAAAATTTGCATGTGTTTAGATATTGTTATTATCTAAAAGCATGCCGACTTTCAAGTGTGCCTTGAAAGTAGTTTTTAAGTTATGGTACTGTTAATCATCTGTTCCCCTAAAAAATAGCGCTAAAAGCGGTCCTTGACACTTAGGTTTAGAACAGATTTTACTACATTTACGGAAAATGCTCTGAAATTAGTGTTTCTTACATTCGATTGTTTTGGAAATTTGCATGTGATTAGATACATTTATTGTCTAATCACATGCAAACTTTCATGTTCCTGGGTGATTTATTTCATTAGTAATCACCACTCAAACATACTGTACCCTTACTGAAATGTAGGGCGGATTGTCTCAACAACATATTTTTGAAGAATTTTACGACATTTCGGGGTCAGCGCTCTCTAATTACTGTTGCGAACAAGCCATGAACTTGAACATTTGCATGTGTCTAAATATGGTTATTATCTATGAGCATGCCAACTTTCAAGTGTCTATTGAAAGTAGTTTTTAAGTTATGGTACTGTAAATCATCTGTTCCACTAAAAAATAGCGTTAAAAGCGGTCCTTGACCCTGAGGTTTAAAACAGATTTGACTACATTTACGGAAAATGCTCTAAAAATTAGTGTTTCTTACATTTGATTCTTTTAAAATTTGCATGTGATTAGATACATTTAGTACCTCAAATCACACAAAGTTTCATGTTCCTGGGTGTGTTATTTCATTAGAAATCACTATTCAAACATACTGTAACCTTACTGAAATGTAGGGCGGATTGTCTCAACAACATATTTTTGAAGAATTTTATCACATTTCCGGTTCAGCGCTCTCTAGTTACTGTTGCAAAGAAGTCATGAACTTGAAAACTTGCATGTGACTAGATATATTTATTATCTAATAGCATGCAAACTTTCAAGTGTCTATTCAACGAAGTTTTTAAGTTATGGTACTGTAAAACATCTGTACCGCTAAAAAATAGCGTTAAAAGCTGCCCTTGACACTGAGGTTTAGAACAGATTTGACTACATTTACGGAAAATGCTCTGGAATTAGTGTTTCTTACATTTGATTCTTTTAAAAATTTGCATGTGATTAGATACATTTAGTACCTCAAAACATGCAAAGTGTCATGTTCCTGGGTGATTTATTTCATTAGTAATCACCACTCAAACATACTGTACCCTTACTGAAATGTGGGGCCGATTGTCTCAACAACATATTTTTGAAGAATTTTACTACATTTCCGGGTCAGCGCTATTTAATTACTGTTGCGAACAAGCCATGAACTTGAAAATTTGCAGGATACTAGATATATTTGTTATCTAATAGCATGCAAACTTTCAAGTGTCTATTTAAAGCAGTTGTTAAGTTATAGTACTGTAAAACATCTGTACCCCTTAAAAAATAGCGTTAAAAGCGGACCTTGACCCTGAAGTTTAGAACAGATTCTTCTACATTTACGGAAAATGTTCATAAATTGGTGTTTCTAACATTCGATTGTTTTGGAAATTTGCATGTGATTAGATACCTTAATTATCTATTTACATGCAAATTTTTAATGTTACTTTTTGTGTTGTTTCATTAGAAATCACCGCTCAATCATACTGTACCCTTACTGAAATGTAGGGTGGATTGTCTCAACATATTGTTGAAGATTTTACTACTTTTCCGCGTCATCGGTCTCTAATTTCTGTTGCGAACAAGCCATGAACTTGAAAAATTGCATGCCAATTGATATGGTTATTATCTAATAGCATGCAAATTTTCAAGTGTCCATACAAAGTAGTATTTAAGTTTTGGTACTGTAAAACATCTGTAACCATAAAAAATTGCGTTGAAAGCGGCCCTTGACACTTAAGTTTAGAACAGATTTTACTACATTTACGAAAAACGCTCTCAAATTAATGTTTCTTACATTCGATTATTTTGAAATTTGAATGTGATCAGATACATTAATTATCTATATATATACAAATTTTCATGTTCCTTCGTGTGTTATTACATTAGAAATCACCGCTCAAACATACTGTACCCTAACTGAAATGTAGCGCAGATTATCTAAACAACATATTGTTGAAGAATTTTACTACATTTCCGGGTCAGCGCTCCCTTACCCCTGTTGCGAACAAGCAATGAACCTGAAAATTTTCATGTGACTAGATATGGATATTATCTATAAGTATGCATACTTTCATGTGTCTATTCAAAGTAGTTTTTAAGTTATAGTATTGTAAAACTTCTGTTTCTCTAAGAAATAGCGTTAAAAGCGGCCCTTGACACTGAAGTTTAGAACAGATTTTACTACATTTACAAAAAATGCTCTGAATTTAGTGATTCTTACTTTCGATTCTTTTGAAAATTTGCGTGTGATTAGATATATTATTTATCTATCAGCATGCAAATTTTCACGTTCCTGGGTGATCTATTTCATTAGAAATCACCGCTCAAACATACTGTACCCTTACTTGAATGTACTGCGGATTGTCTCAACAACATATTTTTGAAGAATTTTACTACATTTCCGGGTCAACGCTCTCTAATTACTGTTGCGAACAAGCCATGAACTTGACAATTTGCATGTGACTAGATATATATATTATCTGACAGCATGCAAACTTTCAGGTGTCTATTCAAAGTAGTTTTTAAGTTATAGTATTGTAAAACTTCTGTTTCTCTAAGAAATAGCGTTAAAAGCGGCCCTTGACACTGAAGTTTAGAACAGATTTTACTACATTTACGGAAAATGCTCTGAAAGTAGTGTTTCTTACATTTGATTCTTTTGAAAATTTGCATGTGATTAGATATATTATTTATCTATTAGCATGCAAATTTTCAAGTTCCCGAGTAAACAATTTCATTAGAAATCACCGCTCAAACATACTGTACCCTTACTGAAATGTACAGCGGATTGTCTCAACAACATATTTTTGAAGAATTTTACTACATTTCCGGGTCAACGCTCTCTAATTACTGTTGCGAACAAGCCATGAACTTGACAATTTGCATGTGACTAGATATATATATTATCTGACAGCATGCAAACTTTCAGGTGTCTATTCAAAGTAGTTTTTAAGTTATGGTACTGTAAAACATCTGTACCCCTAAAAAATAGCGTTAAAAGCGGCCCTTGACACTGAAGTTTAGAACAGATTTTACTACATTTACAAAAAATGCTCTGA
This sequence comes from Holothuria scabra, assembly GCA_037179385.1. NCBI lineage: Eukaryota > Metazoa > Echinodermata > Holothuroidea > Aspidochirotida > Holothuriidae > Holothuria > Holothuria scabra. Next base: position 4,865,190 of record CM074200.1, read on the forward strand.
ATTTAGTGATTCTTACTTTCGATTCTTTTGAAAATTTGCGTGTGATTAGATATATTATTTATCTATCAGCATGCAAATTTTCACGTTCCTGGGTGATCTATTTCATTAGAAATCACCGCTCAAACATACTGTACCCTTACTTGAATGTACTGCGGATTGTCTCAACAACATATTTTTGAAGAATTTTACTACATTTCCGGGTCAACGCTCTCTAATTACTGTTGCGAACAAGCCATGAACTTGACAATTTGCATGTGACTAGATATATATATTATCTGACAGCATGCAAACTTTCAGGTGTCTATTCAAAGTAGTTTTTAAGTTATAGTATTGTAAAACTTCTGTACCTCTAAGAAATAGCGTTAAAAGCGGCCCTTGACACTGAAGTTTAGAACAGATTTTACTACATTTACGAAAAATGCTCTGAAAGTAGTGTTTCTTACATTCGATTCTTTTGAAAATTTGCATGTGATTAGATATATCATTTATCTATTAGCATGCAAATTTTCAAGTTCCCGAGTAAACAATTTCATTAGAAATCACCGCTCAAACATACTGTACCCTTACTGAAATGTACAGCGGATTGTCTCAACAACATATTTTTGAAGAATTTTACTACATTTCCGGGTCAACGCTCTCTAATTACTGTTGCGAACAAGCCATGAACTTGACAATTTATATAAATTTATATCATTTATCTATTAGCATGCAAATTTTCAAGTTCCCGAGTAAACAATTTCATTAGAAATCACCGCTCAAACATACTGTACCCTTACTGAAATGTACAGCGGATTGTCTCAACAACATATTTTTGAAGAATTTTACTACATTTCCGGGTCAACGCTCTCTAATTACTGTTGCGAACAAGCCATGCACTTGACAATTTGCATGTGACTAGATATATATATTATCTGACAGCATGCAAACATTCAGGTGTCTATTCAAAGTAGTTTTTAAGTTATAGTGTTGTAAAACTTCTGTTTCTCTAAGAAATAGCGTTAAAAGCGGCCCTTGACACTGAAGTTTAGAACAGATTTTACTACATTTACGGAAAATGCTCTGAAAGTAGTGTTTCTTACATTTGATTCTTTTGAAAAATTGCATGTGATTAGATATATTATTTATCTATTAGCATGCAAATTTTCAAGTTCCCGAGTAAACAATTTCATTAGAAATTACCGCTCAAACATACTGTACCCTTACTGAAATGTACAGCGGATTGTCTCAACAACATATTTTTGAAGAATTTTACTACATTTCCGGGTCAACGCTCTCTAATTACTGTTGCAAACAAGCCATGAACTTGACAATTTGCATGTGACTAGATATATATATTATCTGACAGCATGCAAACTTTCAGGTGTCTATTCAAAGTAGTTTTTAAGTTATGGTACTGTAAAACATCTGTACCCCTAAAAAATAGCGTTAAAAGCGGCCCTTGACACTGAAGTTTAGAACAGATTTTACTACATTTACAAAAAATGCTCTGAATTTAGTGATTCTTACTTTCGATTCTTTGGAAAATTTGCGTGTGATTAGATATATTATTTATCTATCAGCATGCAAATTTTCACGTTCCTGGGTGATCTATTTCATTAGAAATCACCGCTCAATCATGCTGTACCCTTACTTGAATGTACTGCGGACTGTCTCAACAACATATTTTTGAAGAATTTTACTACATTTCCGGGTCAACGCTCTCTAATTACTGTTGCGAACAAGCCATGAACTTGACAATTTGCATGTGACTAGATATATATATTATCTGACAGCATGCAAACTTTCAGGTGTCTATTCAAAGTAGTTTTTAAGTTATAGTATTGTAAAACTTCTGTACCTCTAAGAAATAGCGTTAAAAGCGGCCCTTGACACTGAAGTTTAGAACAGATTTTACTACATTTACGAAAAATGCTCTGAAAGTAGTGTTTCTTACATTCGATTCTTTTGAAAATTTGCATGTGATTAGATATATCATTTATCTATTAGCATGCAAATTTTCAAGTTCCCGAGTAAACAATTTCATTAGAAATCACCGCTCAAACATACTGTACCCTTACTGAAATGTACAGCGGATTGTCTCAACAACATATTTTTGAAGAATTTTACTACATTTCCGGGTCAACGCTCTCTAATTACTGTTGCGAACAAGCCATGAACTTGACAATTTATATAAATTTATATCATTTATCTATTAGCATGCAAATTTTCAAGTTCCCGAGTAAACAATTTCATTAGAAATCACCGCTCAAACATACTGTACCCTTACTGAAATGTACAGCGGATTGTCTCAACAACATATTTTTGAAGAATTTTACTACATTTCCGGGTCAACGCTCTCTAATTACTGTTGCGAACAAGCCATGCACTTGACAATTTGCATGTGACTAGATATATATATTATCTGACAGCATGCAAACATTCAGGTGTCTATTCAAAGTAGTTTTTAAGTTATAGTATTGTAAAACTTCTGTACCTCTAAGAAATAGCGTTAAAAGCGGCCCTTGACACTGAAGTTTAGAACAGATTTTACAACATTTACAAAAAATGCTCTGAATTTAGTGATTCTTACTTTCGATTCTTTTGAAAATTTGCGTGTGATTAGATATATTATTTATCTATCAGCATGCAAATTTTCACGTTCCTGGGTGATCTATTTCATTAGAAATCACCGCTCAATCATGCTGTACCCTTACTTGAATGTACTGCGGATTGTCTCAACAACATATTTTTGAAGAATTTTACTACATTTCCGGGTCAACGCTCTCTAATTACTGTTGCGAACAAGCCATGAACTTGACAATTTGCATGTGACTAGATATATATATTATCTGACAGCATGCAAACTTTCAGGTGTCTATTCAAAGTAGTTTTTAAGTTATAGTATTGTAAAACTTCTGTACCTCTAAGAAATAGCGTTAAAAGCGGCCCTTGACACTGAAGTTTAGAACAGATTTTACTACATTTACGGAAAATGCTCTGAAAGTAGTGTTTCTTACATTCGATTCTTTTGAAAATTTGCATGTGATTAGATATATTATTTATCTATTAGCATGCAAATTTTCAAGTTCCCGAGTAAACAATTTCATTAGAAATCACCGCTCAAACATACTGTACCCTTACTGAAATGTACAGCGGATTGTCTCAACAACATATTTTTGAAGAATTTTACTACATTTCCGGGTCAACGCTCTCTAATTACTGTTGCGAACAAGCCATGAACTTGACAATTTGCATGTGACTAGATATATATATTATCTGACAGCATGCAAACTTTCAGGTGTCTATTCAAAGTAGTTTTTAAGTTATGGTACTGTAAAACATCTGTACCCCTAAAAAATAGCGTTAAAAGCGGCCCTTGACACTGAAGTTTAGAACAGATTTTACTACATTTACGAAAAATGCTCTGAATTTAGTGTTTCTTACATTCGATTCTTTTGAAAATTTGCATGTGATTAGATATATTATTTATCTATAAGCATGCAAATTTTCAAGTTCCCGAGTAAACAATTTCATTAGAAATCACCGCTCAAACATACTGTACCCTTACTGAAATGTACCGCGGATTGTCTCAACAACATATTTTTGAAGAATTTTACTACATTTCCGGGTCAACGCTCTCTAATTACTGTTGCGAACAAGCCATGAACTTGACAATTTGCATGTGACTAGATATATATATTATCTGACAGCATGCAAACTTTCAGGTGTCTATTCAAAGTTGTTTTTAAGTTATGGTACTGTAAAACATCTGTACCCCTAAAAAATAGCGTTAAAAGCGGCCATTGACACTGAAGTTTAGAACAGATTATACTACATTTACGAAAAATGCTCTGAAAGTAGTGTTTCTTACTTTCGATTCTTTTGAAAATTTGCATGTGATTAGATATATTATTTATCTATTATCATTCAAATTTTTAAGTTCCCGAGTAAACAATTTCATTAGAAATCACCGCTCAAACATACTTTACCCTTACTTGAATGTACTGCGGATTGTTTCAACAACATATTTTTGAAGAATTTTACTACATTTCCGGGTCAACGCTCTCTAATTACTGTTGCGAACAAGCCATGAACTTGACAATTTGCATGTGACTAGATATATATATTATCTGACAGCATGCAAACTTTCAGGTGTCTATTCAAAGTAGTTTTTAAGTTATGGTACTGTAAAACATCTGTACCCCTAAAAATAGCGTTGAAAGCGGCCCTTGACACTGAAGTTTAGAACAGATTTTACTACATTTACGAAAAATACTCTGAATTTAGTGTTTCTTACATTCGATTCTTTTGAAAATTTGCATGTGATTAGATATATTATTTATCTATTAGCATGCAAATTTTCAAGTTCCCGAGTAAACAATTTCATTAGAAATCACCGCTCAAACATACTGTACCCTTACTGAAATGTACCGCGGATTGTCTCAACAACATATTTTTGAAGAATTTTACTACATTTCCGGGTCAACGCTCTCTAATTACTGTTGCGAACAAGCCATGAACTTGACAATTTGCATGTGACTAGATATATATATTATCTGACAGCATGCAAACTTTCAGGTGTCTATTCAAAGTAGTTTTTAAGTTATGGTACTGTAAAACATCTGTACCCCTAAAAAATAGCGTTAAAAGCGGCCCTTGACACTGAAGTTTAGAACAGATTTTACTACATTTACGAAAAATGCTCTGAATTTAGTGTTTCTTACATTCAATTCTTTTGAAAATTTGCATGTGATTAGATATATTATTTATCTATTAGCATGCAAATTTTCAAGTTCCCGAGTAAACAATTTCATTAGAAATCACCGCTCAAACATACTGTACCCTTACTGAAATGTACCGCGGATTGTCTCAACAACATATTTTTGAAGAATTTTACTACATTTCCGGGTCAACGCTCTCTAATTACTGTTGCGAACAAGCCATGAACTTGACAATTTGCATGTGACTAGATATATATATTATCTGACAGCATGCAAACTTTCAGGTGTCTATTCAAAGTAGTTTTTAAGTTATGGTACTGTAAAACATCTGTACCCCTAAAAAATAGCGTTAAAAGCGGCCATTGACACTGAAGTTTAGAACAGATTATACTACATTTACGAAAAATGCTCTGAAAGTAGTGTTTCTTACATTCGATTCTTTTGAAAATTTGCGTGTGATTAGATATATTATTTATCTATTATCATTCAAATTTTTAAGTTCCCGAGTAAACAATTTCATTAGAAATCACCGCTCAAACATACTTTACCCTTACTTGAATGTACTGCGGATTGTTTCAACAACATATTTTTGAAGAATTTTACTACATTTCCGGGTCAACGCTCTCTAATTACTGTTGCGAACAAGCCATGAACTTGACAATTTGCATGTGACTAGATATATATATTATCTGACAGCATGCAAACTTTCAGGTGTCTATTCAAAGTAGTTTTTAAGTTATGGTACTGTAAAACATCTGTACCCCTAAAAAATAGCGTTAAAAGCGGCCCTTGACACTGAAGTTTAGAACAGATTTTACTACATTTACGAAAAATGCTCTGAATTTAGTGTTTCTTACATTCAATTCTTTTGAAAATTTGCATGTGATTAGATATATTATTTATCTATTAGCATGCAAATTTTCAAGTTCCCGAGTAAACAATTTCATTAGAAATCACCGCTCAAACATACTGTACCCTTACTGAAATGTACCGCGGATTGTCTCAACAACATATTTTTGAAGAATTTTACTACATTTCCGGGTCAACGCTCTCTAATTACTGTTGCGAACAAGCCATGAACTTGACAATTTGCATGTGACTAGATATATATATTATCTGACAGCATGCAAACTTTCAGGTGTCTATTCAAAGTAGTTTTTAAGTTATGGTACTGTAAAACATCTGTACCCCTAAAAAATAGCGTTAAAAGCGGCCCTTGACACTGAAGTTTAGAACAGATTTTACTACATTTACAAAAAATGCTCTGAATTTAGTGTTTCTTACATTCGATTCTTTTGAAAATTTGCATGTGATTAGATATATTATTTATCTATAAGCATGCAAATTTTCAAGTTCCCGAGTAAACAATTTCATTAGAAATCACCGCTCAAACATACTGTACCCTTACTGAAATGTACCGCGGATTGTCTCAACAACATATTTTTGAAGAATTTTACTACATTTCCGGGTCAACGCTCTCTAATTACTGTTGCGAACAAGCCATGAACTTGACAATTTGCATGTGACTAGATATATATATTATCTGACAGCATGCAAACTTTCAGGTGTCTATTCAAAGTAGTTTTTAAGTTATGGTACTGTAAAACATCTGTACCCCTAAAAAATAGCGTTAAAAGCGTCCCTTGACACTGAAGTTTAGAACAGATTTTACTACATTTACGAAAAATGCTCTGAAAGTAGTGTTTCTTACTTTCGATTCTTTTGAAAATTTGCATGTGATTAGATATATTATTTATCTATTAGCATGCAAATTTTCAAGTTCCCGAGTAAACAATTTCATTAGAAATCACCGCTCAAACATAGTGTGCCCTTACTTGAATGTACTGCGGATTGTCTCAACAACATATTTTTGAAGAATTTTACTACATTATCGGGTCAACGCTCTTTATATACTGTTGCGAACAAGCCATGAACTTGAAAATTTGCAAGTGACTAGATATATATATTATCTGACAGCATGCAAACTTTCAGGTGTCTATTCAAAGTAGTTTTTAAGTTATGGTACTGTAAAACATCTGTACCCCTAAAAAATAGCGTTAAAAGCGGCCCTTGACACTGAAGTTTAGAACAGATTTTACTACATTTACGAAAAATGCTCTGAAAGTAGTGTTTCTTACATTCGATTCTTTTGAAAATTTGCATGTGATTAGACATATTATTTATCTATTAGCATGCAAATTTTCAAGTAGCCGAGTAAACAATTTCATTAGAAATCACCGCTCAAACATACTGTACCCTTACTGAAATGTACCGCGGATTGTCTCAACAACATATTTTTGAAGAATTTTACTACATTTCCGGGTCAACGCTCTCTAATTACTGTTGCGAACAAGCCATGAACTTGACAATTTGCATGTGACTAGATATATATATTATCTGACAGCATGCAAACTTTCAGGTGTCTATTCAAAGTAGTTTTTAAGTTATGGTACTGTAAAACATCTGTACCCCTAAAAAATAGCGTTAAAAGCGGCCATTGACACTGAAGTTTAGAACAGATTATACTACATTTACGAAAAATGCTCTGAATTTAGTGTTTCTTACATTCGATTCTTTTGAAAATTTGCATGTGATTAGATATATTATTTATCTATTAGCATGCAAATTTTCAAGTTCCTGGGTGAACTATTTCATTAGAAATCACCGCTCAAACATACTGTACCCTTACTTGAATGTACTGCGGATTGTGTCAACAACATATTTTTGAAGAATTTTACTACATTTCCGGGTCAACGCTCTCTAATTACTGTTGCGAACAAGCCATGAACTTGACAATTTGCATGTGACTAGATATATATATTATCTGACAGCATGCAAACTTTCAGGTGTCTATTCAAAGTAGTTTTTAAGTTATGGTACTGTAAAACATCTGTACCCCTAAAAAATAGCGTTAAAAGCGGCCCTTGACACTGAAGTTTAGAACAGATTTTACTACATTTACGGAAAATGCTCTGAAAGTAGTGTTTCTTACATTCGATTCTTTTGAAAATTTGCATGTGATTAGATATATTATTTATCTATTAGCATGCAAATTTTCAAGTTCCTGGATGAACTATTTCATTAAAAATCACCGCTCAAACATACTGTACCCTTACTTGAATGTACTGCGGATTGTGTCAACAACATATTTTTGAAGAATTTTACTACATTTCCGGGTCAACGCTCTTTAATTACTGTTGAGAACGGCCCATGAACTTGAAAATTTGCATGTGAATTGATTTTTTCATTATCTGCTTGCATGCAAACTTTCAAGTGTCTGTTCAAAGTAGTTTTTAAGTTAGAGTATTGTAAAACTTCTATACCTCTAAGAAATAGCGTTAAAAGCGTTTATTTACACTGCAGTTTAAAACATGTTTTACTACATTTACGGAAAATGCTCTGAGAGTAGTGTTTCTTACTTTCGATTCTTTTGAAAATTTGCATGTGATTAGATATGTTTTTATCTATTAGCATGCAAATTTTCAAGTTCCTGGGTAAACCATTTCATTAAAAATCACCGCTCAAACATACTGTACCCTTACTTGAATGTACTGCGGATTGTGTCAACAACATATTTTTGAAAAATTTTACTACATTTCCGGGTCAACGCTCTTTAATTACTGTTGAGAACGGCCCATGAACTTGAAAATTTGCATGTGAATTGATTTTTTCATTATCTGCTTGCATGCAAACTTTCAGGTGTCTGTTCAAAGTAGTTTTTAAGTTAGAGTATTGTAAAACTTCTATACCTCTAAGAAATAGCGTTAAAAGCGTTTATTTACACTGCAGTTTAAAACATGTTTTACTACATTTACGGAAAATCCTCTGAGAGTAGTGTTTCTTACTTTCGATTCTTTTGAAAATTTGCATGTGATTAGATATGTTTTTATCTATTAGCATGCAAATTTTCAAGTTCCCGAGTAAACAATTTCATTAGAAATCACCGCTCAAACATACTGTACCCTTACTTGAATGTACTGCGGATTGTGTCAACAACATATTTTTGAAAAATTTTACTACATTTCCGGGTCAACGCTCTTTAATTACTGTTGAGAACGGCCCATGAACTTGAAAATTTCCATGTGAATTGATTTGTTCATTATCTGCTTGCATGAAAACTTTCAGGTGTCTGTTCGAAGTAGTTTTTAAGTTAGAGTATTGTAAAACTTCTATACCTCTAAGAAATAGCGTTAAAAGCGGCTATTTACACTGCAGTTTAGAACATGTTTTACTACATTTACCGAAAATGCTCTGAAAGTAGTGTTTCTTACTTTCAATTCTTTTGAAAATTTGCATGTGATTAGATATGTTATTTATCTATAAGCATGCAAATTTTCAAGTTCCGGGATGAACTATTTCATCAGAAATCACCGCTCAAACATACTGTACCCTTACTTGAATGTACTGCGGATTGTGTCAACAACATATTTTTGAAAAATTTTACTACATTTCCGGGTCAACGCTCTTTAATTACTGTTGAGAACGGCCCATGAACTTGAAAATTTGCATGTGAATTGATTTGTTCATTATCTGCTTGCATGGAAACTTTCAGGTGTCTGTTCAAAGTAGTTGTTAAGTTATAGTATTGTAAAACTTCTATACCTCTAAGAAATAGCGTTAAAAGCGGCTATTTACACTGCAGTTTAGAACATGTTTTACTACAGTTACGGAAAATGCTCTGAAAGTAGTGTTTCTTACTTTCAATTCTTTTGAAAATTTGCATGTGATTAGATATGTTATTTATCTATTAGCATGCAAATTTTCAAGTTCCTGGGTGAACCATTTCATTAAAAATCACCGCTCAAACATACTGTACCCTTACTTGAATGTACTGCGGATTGTGTCAACAACATATTTTTGAAGAATTTTACTACATTTCCGGGTCAACGCTCTCTAATTACTGTTGAGAACGGCCCATGAACTTGAAAATTTGCATGTGAATTGATTTGTTCATTATCTGCTTGCATGAAAACTTTCAGGTGTCTGTTCAAAGTAGTTTTTAAGTTAGAGTATTGTAAAACTTCTATACCTCTAAGAAATAGCGTTAAATGCGGCTATTTACACTGCAGTTTAGATTATGTTTCACTACATTTACGGAAAATCCTCTGAGAGTAGTGTTTCTTACTTTCGATTCTTTTGAAAATTTGCATGTGATTAGATATATTATTTATCTATTAGCATGCAAATTTTCAAGTTCCTGGGTGAACTATTTCATTAAAAATCACCGCTCAAACATACTGTACCCTTACTTTAATGTACTGCGGATTGTGTCAACAACATATTTTTGAAGAATTTTACTACATTTCCGGGTCAGCGCTCTCTAATTACTGTTGCGAACAAGCCATGAACTTGAAAATTTGCATGTGACTAAATATGTTTATGATCTGGCAGGATGCAAACTTTCAAGTGTCTATTCAAAGTAATTTTTAATCTATTGTACTGTAAAACATCTGTACCCCTAAAATATAGCGTTAAAAGCGGCCCTTGACACTGGAGTTTAGAACAGATTTTACTACATTTACGGCAAATGCTCTCAAATTAGTGTTTCTTACATTCTATTTCTTTTGGGAAATTTGCATGTTATTAGTTTCCTTAATAACTGTGGGTAAAGACTTGTATTTTTAAGGCTTCAAAATTCGGTTCTTCACCTTTTTTCTTCAATGTACCACACGGCGTTCTTGATACATACAAAGCTTCTCATTGAAGAAATTGTTTTAGTTGACCGCTGCTAGATCTAAGCCACCTGTTTGGTTGTCACTTTTACGATTTCAATAAACCAGAAAGTTGTAACTTGAAAGGCTCCCATTCATGGTGATTTACAACTTTGACATTCTTTTAACGTCCAAAACATGCAACCAAATCTCAGTGTTTATTACCTCTCCACATGAGCAGACATGACTCTCTGGTAGAATAACCTTGGAAGAGCAATAAATTTTCTCCCTAGAAGGCCAAAAGCGCGCTTAAATCTATGGCATATTAAGGACAGGGGCCCATACGTCGGGCAAAATATGCCATCAAAATGTGTTTGTTAATCACTTAGATCACCTAATTGTGGTAATTTTTACATCACCCTATGACATGTTCTCCCTGCACACACAAAATTACTTTTATAATATGGTTCCTGAAATGTTTTAGAAATTTGAAATTTTGAGTTGCAAAGATATTCTGAAAACATTTTCTCGGACTATTCATATTTAAGTAATATTTGAAACTATGTTCAATTTCAAAAAGTATTAGAAAAGTATTCAAAACAGTGTAAGTCATTGATTTTTGCAGAAAAATAAATCAATTCAATCCTTAATTTTCCTGTTACCATCACACTCTTAGGATACAATAATTAACGCAGTGGTTTTGGCATTTATTTCCTTGACAAGCTCAAAATCTCATCATTTCTGCCCTGAGTTTTTCTCAGACTGGTATTAAGATCATTATTAATAGGCTCCCTCTTTAAAATATCATCTATTTAATCTCTTAACTTTTCAACAGACATACGCCGTAACGAGCTATTCCATGTCCCTTCATCCACCCCCTCCGAAAAAAGCCTGTTTAGGTTAATATTTCAATGAAACATTTAAACCCAGGGGTTATATCCATCATCTTGTAACAAAGGAACATATGATCCGAGAATAAATTTAATAGCAATAACTTTAGAGAAAACATAATTTGTATCAGTTACGAGTTAAAACACATAGGCCGTGGTCTGTGGCTTCATCTGCCCGGGCTCTGAAATGGGGCATTATATGCCATCTCAGTGGTTAACTATTGAACCTTCAAGTAAACGTATGACAGCAGAATGAATTGGGACTGTTCCTACATTTCCCCCCAAAACACCCATTTAGGTTAATATTTCGATAAAAACATTTGAACCCAGGGGATATATCCATCATCTTGTAACATAGGAACATTCAAATGAATCCCCAAATTACTTTTGATAAAATAATTTAAGGGAAAACATACCGGTAATTTGTTTCAGTTACGAGTCAAAACACATAGACCGTGGTCTGTGGCTTCATCTGCCCGGGCTCTGAAATGGGGCATTATATGCCATCTCAGTGGTTAACTATTGAACCTTCAAGTAAACGCATGACGGCAAAATGAATTTGGACAATCCTTAACTTCCCGTTCGACTGTTCCATGTTAATCATTTTATATCTAAAACTTATACTTCACAAGAAATGAAGGAAAACTAGCCTAAATTTCGCTGTTCGGAAAACTGTAGATATTTGGACTGAAACAGTCAAAGGGCACAGTCTGTGGCAGTTACCCCCTAGAACAAACCAAAGTGGATATTCAGCTCATTAGCTCTTTCAAATTTCAGAAATATTGATAAGAATTTATTCAGCCCCTTTACCCATCGGCTGAGTACTTTTTGAAAATTCTTTAAATAGCCACCCCCAGTTGTTAAATACTAATTTAAAAGATTTAACTAAGTCACTCTCTACTACAGAGTGAAAACTGTGAATTCACTCCGTTGACTGTTTGAAGTATAAGTTCACGCCACAAAGAGTGAAATTCACTCCTAGAAGTGTGAAATTCACACCAAAAGAGCGAAGTACCTACAATAATCACTGTAGGACCTCCTTAACCGAGTGAATTTTCACTCTTTTTGGAGTAATTGCTACTCATCTTCCAGTCAATTAATACTTTAATTGAGTGAACTCAGAGTTTTTACTCTATCTCTTTTACATTTAGAGAGTATGTCATCATCTCGCAGAGGCTTTTTTCTATTTTGATCTAATAGTGCACTAAAGTTCACATTAGGTTCCTGAATTTTTTAAAAAGTTTACCACCGAGGTGGAGAGGTTCCCCAACTAGACCATCCCCAAGTATAGCGATTAGAAATTACGTTCACTTTTGTCTATATTTCCTGTAATTCCGGCAATTTAGTAGGCCTTTAAGTATTAAGATACTATGGATATTGGAAACGCCCAGAGAATTACAACGCACGCACCAGGACACTGTAGGCTTAGTCGCATTTAATTTTTAATTAACATAAACTACTCATATGCTTAATTAGTATCCAGACATGAAAATGACAATATGACGTCGGACGCATTTGGAAATATGAAATACCAATCATTCCAGTGAAAAAACCTACACCACCTGGGCCTATACTGAAAGAATGAATGTTTCCTTGCTACTTTCAGTATAATTTATGAAAAGAGAAAGCTGTAGCAAAAAGTTTGTGAGTATGGAGAGGGTATTTGTATTATGCCCTCTAATTAAAAAGTGGTATATGGTCCGGGTATATGTATATATTTATGATCAGTACTTTATACGGTGAAGTCCGAGTCGCTCCCGTCTTACTCCCCTCTCACAATTCCCCTGTCGAAAACTTTTAAATTCGGGGGCGCTATTGTCCTTGCTGTAAGTTAAATATTGTGAACAAAATAATGAATACTATGTGAAGTCCAACGATGATTTCCTTGTCTTTAAAGGGCGCAATAATATTTTAGAATCCCCCGAACTAGACCATCCCCCAAGTATATCGGTCAGAAATAACGTTCACACTGTCTTATGCCGATATGCACATTTTTACTGTGATTTCGACAATTTAGTATGCCTTGTAGTATTAAGATAACTACGGATATTGTAAACTCCCAGAGAATTACAACTCACGCACCAGGACACTAGGCTTGGTTGCATTTAATTTTTAATTAACATAAACTACTCATATGCTTAATAAGTATCCCGACATGAAAATGACAATATGACGTCGGACGCATTTGCAGATATAAAATGACAATTATTACAGTTATAAAACCTACACTACCTACTGAAAAAATGAATGTTTCCTTGCGACTTGCAGTATAATTTATGAAAAGAGAAAGTTGTTGCAAAAAGTTTGTGTGTATGGAGGGGGTATTTGTATTATGCCCTCTAATTAAAAAGTGAAAGGGACAAGTCCCCCACCCTCCGAGTGTATGTATATATCTATGATCAGTACTTTATATGGTAAAGTTGAAGTCGCTCCTGTCCTACCCCCCTTTTACAATTCCCCGGGCGAAAACTTTTTTAATTGTTCTTGCCTTAAGTTAAATATTTCGAATAAAATATTGAATACTGTCGTGCAGTCCAGCGATGATTTCCTTGATTTTAGAGGGCGCAATAAAACTTTGATGTAAGTAGACCCACCGCAACAGTAACTATATGGGAGATTTATTTTTTCTTCTTATATTAATTTTTGTTTTAACCAGTTCACACCGAGACTTGGAAAGATATGTAATCGAAAGATAAAATTTCAATGCTCATTCCCAGGTACAAGATAATTTTTATACTCTTTTATTGGAACGTGATTTCGGTTAAATAAAATGGAGTCTTGAAGACGTGAAAGAGGCCAAACGGTGCCTTGTCCAACAGGGCATATATAACCAGTGAAGCACGCCCTCGATTTAGAAACTTAGACAAAAGTGCCGCAGAATCTAGAATTTAATAAAAAGGTCATAATTAGGTCCAAACTCGGCCGAAGTTGCTGAAACTTATGTATGTTTCAGCAATAAACACTATTCAACGATCGTCATCCTTTTTTCCGCTCAATTTTGACTTTTTTTGCGTTTTTCAGCAAAATCGTATTTTTTCAAAAAACTGTGTTTTTGGTGGTTTTTCTTCAATAACTTCGTATTCTCAAGAGCTATGGATCTAATTTTTGGGCAGCATACGCAGCAACTTATGGGCATTTTGGTCATAGGTGTTAAATGCTTCATTAAATTCAAGAAATGCTTATATTTTCCCCAAACATGATGAATTCGGGAAAACAGGGCTTAATTAGCCAAAAAAGTAGCTTGAAAAATACCGTCCGGGAAAATCGTTTCCTGAAAAATCTGGGCTTCAGAAACACACGAAATTTTTAGGGAACTTTCCTGACACATATATCTATCAGTCTGGGCAAGAAAATTAATCGTCTAGCCCAAAACAGATAAAATACAGCAAAAACAAAATTGGTGAGTTTTGTGAAAAAACGGTCTTTTTCATTTCACGACAGACCTACCTGCATTTTTCGGGTTCAAGAGGCCTTTTTTAGAATTTTCTGAAAGATAAAAGGTCGATGACCTGCGATGACCTTGCGATGACTGATAATGACCTTGAACTCTTATGGTCTTTCCAAAGTTTGGGCTAAAAATATTAAAAATTGACAATTTTACAAGCCCGAGGGCATAATATGCCATTTTTTTCTAGTCATTGGACTGGCATATTTTGCCCTTTTGAACTTATCGCCGTAACCAACACTGAATTTAAGCTATCTGCTAAATTTGAAGAGAAAATTAGCATTTAAATTCAACATCTACTTTGTGAGAATAGTAAAAAGTGTCGAATATGCAAGCAATATTAGAGTTGAAGTAAAACTGTACATATACACTCTAGCTGAAGGTAAAGGAGCGTGAGGGGGGCATATTATAACTGATTGACAATTGAAATGCCTTTGAAAAATGTTGGTAAACAGTTAATTACCCTCCATCAAAGTCGGCCAATAAAATTATGACAATATTTAAATTTCCAATTGCTTCAAGTCTGTATGTGCTGCACTCTAAAATTGTGTTGAATGTAAAAGGAATGTTATCAAAGAGGAATAAAAAAGTTAATCTAATGATATATTTAAATAGATTGATCCCGGAACGGGTTGGAGTTGATTTAATTTTTTTCCCCTTATCTTATCAGATTTTCGAAGAGAATTTCTATTCATTTCCTCTATATAGAGATTAGTTTTAGAGTGCGTAATCATGGAATTGTATCTCATGATTTTCAGTTTTAAATATTTCTATAAAAAATAAGTCTATATCTTTTAGCTTTTTTAATTAATATGGGCTACTCCTTTTTTGTTTCTCAATGTAAAACCTGTCATACTCCTACATGCTCAAGGGCAAAAAGAAAGTCCCTCAGTGGAGCCTAACCTCACCCCCTCCCCATCTGCGTTCTTTTGAGAAATTCGGCATGACAATGAAGGAAAGAACATTTCCAGAAAATCACGTTAACCCGGTACTCTTTAAACTATATTTATGATTTCTTGATAGAACAACTGCGTCGGAAAGAGTGTAATTTTACTGGTAATGTGTTTTCCCGTGGTTATTTTAGATTAGAAGGATAAAAAGGGGGTTTTATGGTAGGCTTAGTACAATACAGGCAGCAGGATTTACTAATTTAATGTAAAATATGAAGAAAAAACCTTTTCAGAGGTTGAATGATTGAAAATAATAGCGAAACATCTCAAGTTTATATTAAAACTCCTTTCGTTTGCTCTTTAAGTGAACACAAAGTTTCAGAATCAGGAAAAACGGATGCCCCGCGTCAAAGGCATAATATGCCAAATCTGTGGCAAAGTGCCCAAACTTTCTTAAAAATTTCGGAGGGCACATTATGCCCTTGTTGCGGATGAGGCGGAAAGGCTAGGGCCAAGGCCAAGTCCCGATCAGCAAGGGCCGGACTTCAGTTCCCCGTGGGACGTGTACACAGATTCCTCCGCAAGGGAAACTACGCACAGAGAATCGGAGCTGGTGCCCCCGTGTACCTGGCTGCAGTTTTGGAGTACCTGGCTGCTGAAATCCTCGAGTTGGCTGGCAACGCCGCCCGTGACAACAAGAAGACCAGGATCATCCCCCGTCACCTCCAGTTGGCCATCCGCAACGACGAGGAATTGAACAAACTTCTCAGCGGCGTCACCATCGCACAGGGAGGTGTCCTGCCCAACATCCAGGCTGTCCTTCTCCCCAAGAAGACCGCCAGCGGAAAGAAGGCGTAAATGGGCCCACTGCGGTGAACCATCTTCGAAACCAAACGGCTCTTTTGAGGGCCATCAATTATTCCCGAGGGGGAAGGCTTCTCAGTTCTCTGTCAAACATGCTTTTGTCCGTGTCCTTTTTGTTTCTATTAATTTTCTTTTTTTTAAATTAATTAATTAATTGAGGTGTTTTGTAGGCTATCACTTTGCAGGCACTCATCGGGGCCATTAAGGGAAACAGGACGGGCTATAATTACCATTAGTGCTTTATATCATTTCCAACATTCCCACAAAGAATCCTGCTTCCCCTGGGTGGGGCCCACCTCGTCTAAGAGAAAAGAAGAAAAAGACAGAAAATGGCAAACAGAGTACCGCATGCGTTAAGGGAAAAAGTAGACGTTACTTCGTTGAATAAGAACAGACCACGCGCTTTTAATTATGACGACAATTTTTCCGCGCCCCCATATTCTCGTAAATAAAGCGCCCTGCCCCCACGGATGAAATGGGGCGCTTGGCTGGGTGGGGCGTTGTGTCAATTGAATACTGCGTGCCACGCTTTCATTATCAAATGACGGGTTCTTTGACAGTTGCATGTCACCCGATGGTCGGTGAATGGGGTCATGATGTTACGCCATTCGCCAGCGCTACTTTAATATGGACGGAACTGACAGTGGGGTGGGGTTGGTGGGTGCGGGTAAAACACTAACTTCAAGCTCCAGGCTTTTATACCGTATGATATTCGTATTCTTGAACAGTCTTCCGGCTCATCGTTTCTACCAACACCACATGCGCGCTGGGGATACTGCCGGGCGCCCTCTTCAGGTCCACCCCCGGGTGGAGAGTGCACCCACCATTTATTTCACTAAAATTCAGGAGAGCTACCTATTCACGTTCTATTGACCCAACCCCAAAAAAGTTATGCGGTCTTCTATGTGGTGGCGTTTAGGGCTTCATTGGCGGCGGATTGGATGGGAGGAGGGGTTCGTTCGGGCTTATTTGTGGAAGGGGGCGCGCATTATTTCATAACCGGTACGGGAGAACAATTTATATCGTTTACTTCATGTCGGGACTCAAATCAGCACTCGAATCAATCACACTACTTAGGCTATTAATCATTTCATTAATGAGACAGACCACACACAGACACAAAAAAGTAAAACAATAGCATGTTTGACAGAGAACTTGGAGCCGTCTCCCTCGGGATCATCTGATGGCCCTTAAAAGAGCCGTTGTTTTGATGACGTCACGTCCGGTGACAGTCTAAGCACGTTCGCCACGGATGCGGCGGGCCAGCTGGATGTCCTTGGGCATGATGGTGACACGCTTGGCGTGGATGGCGCACAGGTTGGTGTCTTCGAAGAGGCCGACGAGGTAGGCTTCGCTGGCTTCCTGGAGGGCCATGACGGCGGAGCTCTGGAATCGCAGCTCGGTCTTGAAGTCCTGGGCGATCTCGCGGACGAGGCGCTGGAAGGGCAGCTTGCGGATCAGAAGCTCGGTGCTCTTCTGGTACCGACGGATCTCACGGAGGGCGACTGTGCCGGGCCTGTAACGATGGGGCTTCTTGACTCCTCCGGTGGCTGGGGCACTCTTACGTGCTCAAACCCAATCGGGGAAACAATTGGTATTAAAGTCACTCTACACACAGGGCAACACCTACATATCATCAACACTTACGAATCTCCGTCTAACGACTCTTTCCCGACTGACTTCTACTTTGACCTCTTCAAGAAGTACAAACACGTTATTTTACTTGGCGACCTAAACGCTCGTCACCCTGATCTTGGGTGTCGTTCGACTAACAACAACGGGACTGAACTTTTGAACTTACTGGACTCCACTGAGGCTTTCTGCCTCAATGACGGAACCCCGACTAGCTATCCCCACAATGGGAACACACCTGACCAACTCGATTACTGCCTAATTTCCCCTTCTCTCAACCAACGTGTTTCGGACTTTAAAATCGGGGAAGACTTAGGTTCTGACCACTTACCGCAACTACTTACTCTAACAACTACAGTTAAAAGACTAACTCGACCTCCAAGGCACAACTTCAAGAAAGCTGACTGGACGAAGTACCAAAAGTACATTACCGACAACTTGACTTCGAAATACCCATCAAACATTCGTGAAATTGACGAACGAGCAAATTCATTGACAACTATCTTAAAGGAAGCCATTAAAGTGGCTATTCCAACTTTTTCTCGGCCACGGAGACTCCAACTCCCAAATCGAATTCTAAAAATTATACGTCAGAGAAGGAAACTCCGTCGGATTTACCATAGGACTAGAAATCATCATGTACGGACTCTAATTAATCAGCTCCAAAGGAAAATCTCGGGACTGATCAAAACAAACAATCAATTTGAACGTGATAATAGGGCTATTCAGCTGTCCGATAACAAAGACCCTAAGGACTTCTGGAAAGTTGTAAAAAGACTCCTAGGCCAAAAGACCACTCGTAGGAATATCCCTACTCTAAATTTTGACGGCAAAACCGTTATTGACGACAGTGACAAAGCTGACTGTTTCAGAAGCTACTTCCAGACGGTACATACACTACCAGAGGATCCCAAATTCAACAACAACATCTACCGACTTGCAAACTTTATCCGGACTGGGTATCCGGAAACCTACTCTCCTAAACCCGACATTGACCCGACTGAGGACAACGACTCTGACTTCGACAAAACCATCACTGCCAGGGACATTACTGACATACTCCGTCGTGCATCCAACACCTCCCCAGGAGAAGACCAAATTCAATACGCTCATCTCAAAACGGCACCACAAATTTATCTCGAGGAGCTAGCAAGGCTTTTTACTGCCTCCTTCCAAATTGGCTACATTCCCAAAATTTGGAAACAAGCCGTCTCTATTCTAATTCCAAAACCAGGCAAACCCCACAATACTCCGAAAAATTATAGGCCTATTAGCCTCCTTCCAGTACTTGGTAAATGTCTGGAGAAAATCATTGCAAAAAGACTTTCAAATTACCTTGAAAAACGTAAACTTCTCCCACCCTCTCAAGCAGGCTTCCGGAGGAAAAGAAACACGACCGATCAACTTTTCCGACTCATTCAAGACATGTCTTCATCAAAGAAGAAAGGACTTCACACCTTAGCGACTTTTTTTGACGCCGAGAAAGCATTCGATAGAATGTGGCATGAAGGACTGCTCCTCAAGATGAGGAAATTTAACATTCCAACGACTTTTACTAGGTGGATTTCGAACTTCCTGACTGACCGCCAGACCCGCTACAGGGTTGGTGACTCACTCTCTCGACCTCTTCACATAACGACTGGGACTCCTCAGGGCAGCACCCTTAGCCCTATACTTTTCATTATGTACGTCGCCGACATTCCTCAACCAGACCCGAACCAACGGACTTACCTCTCACAGTTTGCTGATGACATTGCAATCTGGGCAACCTCCTGCATTGCTGACAAAGCTGAAGAGAGACTTCAACGTTACATTAACAAACTTGAAAACTGGTGCAATGACTGGCGGATCGTACTGAACCCTGACAAATCCCAAACACTCTATGTCCGGACTACTGGTTCCCTCGGACGAGCCCCTCACGTGACTTACAACAACAAACTGATTCCTGTCCAGCGTAAGGTCAACTACCTGGGTGTTACTATTGACGAACGACTCGAATTTAACTTCCACCACTCCGAAAAGATTAAGAGAATGCGAAGGCAAGTCTCTCTGCTGTACCGACTAGCCGGGACTAAGGACCATCCACTTGCTTCCCCTGACACGACCTTGAAAATTTACAAAACTATGACTAGACCAATTATTGAGTATGCCGCCCCGGCACTAATCCACTTAAAGGACTCACAACTCAACAATTACGAACAGACCCAAAGACGGGCATGCCGAATTGCCCACCACCTTGACTACCGACACCCTTCTGACGAAGTACTCAACATTGCTAGACTTCCGACAATTAAACAACGTTTCAACGACTTACACAAAAACTTCCTGACCAAATGCAAAAGTAGGGACAAACGTACTCGTGATTTTATCAAGTCCCAACTGAAACTCCGACCGATTTTCCTTAGAAACTCACCCCTCGAAGGACTGACAAAAAGGATGTGGAAAAATCTTGGTAAGTAAAAACAAAACCAGCCACCGAATCATCAACTAGCCTTGGCAAAAGGTGAAATCAAGACCAGCCACCGAAGTAGACATCAAATAGCCCTGAAGAAGGGTACAACCAGCATTCGTAGCCCTGAAGAAGGGTACAAACCAGCAAATAGCCCTGAAGAAGGGTATTAATCATCGGAATGGCCCAACTTGTCTCCAGAGGGGGCTTGGTATGCGTTGGTTTGTCCGCGGGACTACGGCGGTGGCCTTGGTTTTCGCTCTGTCCACTTTTCTTTCCAAGATTGCTGGGTTGGGATGTACGGCTGTTGCTGACGGTTTTGTGCTCTTTGATCATGGGGTCAGTGTGCTTTGACTCATTTTTTTCCGGCCCTTTTGGGCCATCTGAAGCACCTTCGGGTGGACCAGTTCTGACGAGTCTTCATTCATTCATTCGGTTATGCTTATAATGTGTGTGTGCTGACAATTTTTTAGCATACTGATTCTTGTGATCAACCGAGCACAAACTATCAAGCAACGAGCAACATGTCTGGACGTGGTAAAGGAGGAAAGGGACTTGGAAAGGGAGGCGCCAAGCGTCACCGCAAGGTTCTGCGTGATAACATCCAGGGTATCACCAAGCCAGCCATCCGTCGTCTGGCCCGACGTGGTGGAGTCAAACGTATCTCAGGGCTCATCTATGAAGAGACCCGTGGTGTACTGAAGGTCTTCTTGGAAAACGTCATCCGTGATGCCGTCACCTACTGCGAGCACGCCAAGAGGAAGACCGTCACCGCCATGGACGTCGTGTACGCCTTGAAACGCCAGGGACGTACCCTCTACGGATTCGGGGGCTAGATACACCATCCCCAGACGGTCTGGAGACATAAACCAACGGCTCTTTTAAGGGCCATCAGATTCCTCAGAAAGAGCGGCTACCTGTTCTCTCTCAAACATGCTTTGTCTTGTGTTTCTTTTTTAATGTCTAAAGTAGTTAAGATATTCATTAATTTGGGGCAGCTACCAATAATAATTTTCTGACGGTAATAACACCAGTGAGCGCTCCGCTTGTCTATATCCCCTTCCCGGCACGCACTGTCACTTCATTCGGCCAAGTTGAAAGTCTGTCAGTGGCCCCCTCCCCTTATATGAATGTCCCTGTGTCCTGCCCAGTGCTGTTCCCTGTTTGTCATGGAACCTTTTCGTTTTTCACAGCGGTACACGGCGGTGCCGTGTGGGCGGAGGGAGGGGGCGCCTATCATTACCCGGTCCATTTTAGATCCCGTAGAGGTCAGTATGATTTCTGCAGAGTCCGTCCTTGACCCCTGCCCCTTTATTACCGTACGTGCAGTTGGCTGGTGATCGAGAAAAGTGCTCCATTAAGCCGGCTCCCCCACCTATGTCCTGCCGTCATAATCGCAGTGTGTGTTTTCGCTCTGACAATGTCACTGTTTGATATGCGCGTGTCTGGAGGGTCGGTGTGTTTCCAACATGGTGAAATCGTACGTGCACATGAAGGGCGTTAATCCGACACTGAAGAAGTAAACCCAAGTTAGAAATAGAATAGAGGCGAGCACGAGAGTAATAACACGCATTGATAACCCCTGTATGGTCCAACGTTACCCCCGCCCTGAATTCATATACCCTCCCCTCCCGAAATAAAAGATGAGGCATTTATTTTTAAGTCTGAGCACGCTACACGGGTTCGTCCATGCACTGCTTGAAACATTCTGTGTCGGGGAAGGGGGCACGGCCCACATGAACTGAGCACCAAGTCGCGCGCATATGGTTGACACGCTGACGGGATCTTCCAGTGCCATTGTTTGGATGGGTACCTTCATGGGAAATAATGCTACTGCTGTGGGGATGAGCGCGACTTACGTGAAGTGACAGCAGTATCAGATCACGATATGTTTGTTTATCTTTCTTAAATTACGAAATCGATAAATACAGAGATGTATATGTTGCAGAGACAAAATTGCGTGACATTTGTTTTCCGGAAATTGTTGCCTGGACCTGTCATACTGGTATCGGTTATCATATTAAAAAGCAAGCAAGGAAACAAACAAACAAACAAAAACAAACAAACAAACGAAGAAACCAAAAGCAAAAGACCAATAACGATAAAAGTAATCCGTTAATAAAAAGAGAAAAAGTTATGTAAAACATTTTGGGATTTGCTTGGACCGTATATGATTATGTTGTTAATTCTCTGAATCTTGTTTTGAAAAAGGGCTGTCTCTCTGATGAAGCAGACCTTAATTTCATCCAGAATTGGCGGCCAATTGCCCTTCTCAGTGTTGATTGTATAATTGCCTGTAAGTGTCTCTCGCATCAGAAGGCTTTGAAATGATTTAATAAGTAATAATCAATTGTACGGGTTTCCCAAGGGCCGTTTTGTTGGTGAGAATATTGGACTTATTTTATACCTTATTAAGTACACCTGTACAAGAAATATTCCTTTTTTTCTCTCTCTTTTTTTTTTATTATTTTTACTTCATTTTATTTATTTATTTATTCATTTATTTATTTATTTTTTTTATAGACTTTGAAGAAGCGTTTGGTACACTAGAGTGGAACTTTGTCAATGAGTCGCTTTTCTTTTTCTGTTTTGGGCCGTCAATTATTTACCGGGTCAACACTTTTTACTCGAATATTACAAATTGCCTCTCAAACACAGGTCATATATCGAAATCTTTTCGGGTATGAAGTTTCAAGAGGAGTTGGACATAGTTGCCCCTCTAAGCCCGTACATCTTCATTCTTTGTGCGGAAATTGTTAATCTGAAAATCTTCAAAGATGGTTCTATTGAAAGTGTTAACATCCCCGCCATGAGAGATATAACTCCTGTTGGTAAAATTGTCATCCTTAAAGCATTTGCAATCTCTCAATTTGTGTTTCTGTTAGCCGTTTCACCAAATCGTAGAAATAATGTTATTTTTGTTTTTTCTGAAGTCACTCTGATCCATGTTTGTTTGTTTTTTTTTTTTTTTTTTTGTTTTCTTGTTTGTTAGTTTGTTTTTTTCTTCTCTTTTGGTTTTCTTTTTTTTTACATTCAATGCAAAGTATTATATTCACACATGTAGGCAAAGTAACACATTCCCTGATTTTACTGAATTTTCGTAAAAATGTAATGCTACATTATTGATTGGCTCTTATATTCAGAAAAGAAAAAAAAAAAAAGGGAAAGAGGAAGAAGTAAGTACTTAACCTAATTTAACGATGAACTGATTATACCCTAAAGTGAATACTTAATGTTTTATCATGTTTAGGTATGTTATTTATGTATGTCGGAAACATATTTCTATTCTGTGCTATAAGGTTCTTCTTTTCGTAACGCGTGTGAATGACAATGCTGTCACTTAATTGTGTTAGACTATTCGGAAATGTGTATATAATTAATGAAATTGAAATACAATGAATAATCAACGGAGAGAGAGAGAGAAGAAACCTTGTAAAGTACCGCAATAGTTGTTACTACTTTCGAAGGGCTCCCAAATAAGAATTAACGCCTAAAATATGCAGCCCGCAAGGAAATTTATGCAGTCAGCTCACGGTGTGGAAGATGATACCTTCCACCACAACCATCCCCCCCCCCCCGCCACATTTCTTGACATTGTGTATGTGTTTTGTTTTTCTGTGGTCATTATTAATACCGTATTATGATCTCGTGAATCGGTTTATTTGTTACTTTTGTAATTGACCATTATTTTATTTGTTTAACGTATGAGTACGGATGAAGTCCATCATGAAGAGACAATAGTAAGTAGTATTGTTTCAACATTTTTCCGAATCGTCATTCTGCATCATATTTACGCCTAAATTTTACTTACCCAAAACTCGCTGTGAATGTCTGTGCCAAAAATGACTTTATAATAATGACCGTAACAATTAATGATGAACATAACCAACCATTTGATAATTATTTCCAAAGTGTCAATTTAAAATGACACTCGGAAAATCTTGAGAAATAATTAATCTTCTTTTTGTTTTCTTTCTGTCTTTTTTTTTTTTTGTTTTGTTTTTTGTTTTGGTTTTTGGGGGGAGTACATAGTAACTTCATTTAAGAATTACATCGTGTACAGTGCAGTCTTTTTTAAATCGATGTAAAACTTCATGCAATTTGTTGTACAAGTTTACACATATAATGTTTGAACGTGAGATAACTGTTTCGTGTTATTATTGGATTTGTTACCTTAGTTTGATTAGTCGTTTTTACTCAGATATGTTATATATTTGTTATTGGAAGAAATAAATTGAATTGAAATTGACAATATGTTAAATGTACGCACAAGGGTAAATGAGATGGTAAATTTGATTGGTTGTATTTCATGTATTTTTGACATGTCATCGACATTCAAAGTTTTTGTCATGAAAGAGATGTTACGTTTATGTATCAATGTTTTGTTTTTGATATGCAAAGTAACCCCCCCCCCCCAAAAAAAAAGTAAAAAAAAAAAGAAAAAAAAGAAAGGGGGGTCCTTTTGTTCGTTGTTCTTGTTTCTTTGTTTGTTTGTTATTCTTTGTTCGTTCCTTCGTTGGTTAGTTAGTTAGTTAGTTAGTTAGTTAGTTAGTTAGTTAGTTAGTTAGTTAGTTAGTTAGTTAGTTAGTTAGTTAGTTTGTTTGTTTGTTTGTTTGTTTGTTTGTTGGTTGTATCGTGAAAAGTCATTTCTTTGTGTATCTATTTCTGTGTGGACGGTGGAGTATGAACAAGCGGGATCGCGGGAAATAGTAATTGATACAAGCGCCGTTAATTGGACATTATTATGTAAACGTTTCAAAGTTTAAAAAAGAAAAAAAAAATTGTGTGTTCTGTTATGAACGATGTTTAATGCACATTTATTGCTGTTTGGAATAAAAAAAGAAAAGAAAAAAGAAAGAAAAAAACACACGTTAATTTTGTGGTGAGTATGTGGATGTTGAAAAACTTGAACAAAGTGTTTATTTTGGTTTGTTGTTGTAGCAGGTACTTGTGTATGTAAATACATTGGCAAAGTTGGCAGCTGTAAAATGGTAACGATTGCAATGAGAAGAATATAAGAATGAGGGGGAAAAGCCCCACACCCCCACAAAAAAAGAAAAAGAAAAAAAAAAAGGAAAAGAGAGAGAGAAAAGAAATAGCACATAAATGAAATGGAGAAATAAAGTACAATCGAGAAGTAGTCACTTGTCTGTTACACTTGCATATATTTATAGACGACAAATTCCTATTCTTGAGTTATTTAGACATAGCGCCGCCTCAGAAAATGCAATGAAACGCAACTTTGGGCGATTGACGGTATCTGCTGGTTGGACGACAGGGTACTGTCCACACAGGAAGGGAAGGGGAGGGGGTTTTCTCGTTAGCATAGGCGCAACGGGATTTTTTTCTATTCATTTATTTGTATTATTTTTATTTTATTTATTTATAATTTTTGTTTGTTTGTGTGGAGGGCAAGAGCAATGTCACCCGAATAATGTCATTATTTATCCTTTCTGGCCCGAATAGACTAACTGTATTTGCCCGAAGTGGGGGACCACTGCCTCTCCAACCCCGCACCCCGTCCCATGCGCCTATGCTCGTGAAAGAATTTTCCAATGGGCGAAGTGGGGAAGTGATGAAGCGGAGGGGTGTTCCGGCGCAAGGGGCGTGGTCGGAACCGATGTTATACAACCCGTGCCGCCCATGACGCCCATGAGAATTGTATTCATTGAAAGGTTATTTTGCTGAAGTTATTGAGAATCCCACCTGCAATTGCTAAAAGTAGGACGGTGGTATTGCGGGTGGGGCTTTGCGCAGTGGGTATGAACGTCTGCGGTTGCTTTTTCTTTCTCCCATTGTTTTCCTATGGACTGACATTTTTGCAGCGGCCTTGTTCGCACGCACTATGGGCCCGACTGGCGGTTTGGGGTTGGACCTCCCGGATGGGCCCTCGTGGCGAAAGCCTGCTTTTCCAACCTTTGGTCCTACAACTCTGTCGCGTACAATAATGACTGCGGTATGCGTGCGTCATTGTCAACATTCGTAATAAACCCCTCAGGCATTCGTCATATAGATGGGGAGTGGGGTCGTGTGGCCTCCCCATAACCGAAACGAAAACGAAAATTGTAATTTGCGGTAGAGGGTATGTCTTTGATAGAATAAAAGAGAAAGAGGCAGGGGAAAAAACAGAACATTAGAATAAAAGTAACAAGCCTCACACTTAATTACGATGAAAAAAATAAAATAAGCAGACACAACAATAGCATGTTTGACAGAGGAGAAGGTGCCACTCTTTCTGAAGTATATGATGGCCCTTAAAAGAGCCGTTGGTTTCGGTGAGGGGGCAAGCCCTCAACTGCCAAGATGAACCATCTACTTGGAGGTGGTGTACTTGGTGACAGCCTTGGTACCTTCAGAGACGGCGTGTTTGGCGAGTTCACCTGGCAACAACAGTCTGACGGCAGTCTGGACCTCCCTGCTGGTGATGGTGGACTTCCTGTTGTAGTGGGCCAATCGGGAAGCCTCGGCGGCGATGCGCTCGAAGATGTCGTTGACAAAGCTGTTCATGATGGACATGGCGCGGCTTGAGATGCCGGTGTCAGGGTGGACCTGCTTCATCACCTTGTAGATGTAGATGCTGTATGACTCCCTCCTTGTCCTTTTCCTCTTCCTGTCCCCTGGGGCACGTGGTGCCTTGGACTTTGCGGCTTTCTTAGCCCCCTTTCCTGGTGCTTTAGGTGCCATGGTTTACGAAGTGAACGTTGTCTTACTGCTATACGATTGTATGCTGAAAAACGGAATGCGGGACACGGTGATGCGAAATCTATTTATATTGCATACTGTCTACACACAAAACGTGAATTTGTCAACTTTTAACACGCGTATGTATGGGCGATGGTAGGATCGAGCTGCACTAAATCTAGCCAATCAGAAGCTTGCGTTTGCTTTGTAAAAGTTCTCCGTGTTATTTCAATAGCAGTCGGATCACCGGTGATCTGCTGTACTTTAGCCTGCAGTGTACATTGTTTGTGTGTGTGAGTGTGTTTGATAAATCGTATAGCGAGCCGCTTTAGGTTTCATTGCATTTCATCGTATCTTCGTGAACGGTATACACAGCAAAACTTTAATTCAACATGACTGGTAGAGGTAAAGGCGGAAAGGCTAGGGCCAAGGCCAAGTCCCGATCAGCAAGGGCCGGACTTCAGTTCCCCGTGGGACGTGTACACAGATTCCTCCGCAAGGGAAACTACGCACAGAGAATCGGAGCTGGTGCCCCCGTGTACCTGGCTGCAGTTTTGGAGTACCTGGCTGCTGAAATCCTCGAGTTGGCTGGCAACGCCGCCCGTGACAACAAGAAGACCAGGATCATCCCCCGTCACCTCCAGTTGGCCATCCGCAACGACGAGGAATTGAACAAACTTCTCAGCGGCGTCACCATCGCACAGGGAGGTGTCCTGCCCAACATCCAGGCTGTCCTTCTCCCCAAGAAGACCGCCAGCGGAAAGAAGGCGTAAATGGGCCCACTGCGGTGAACCATCTTCGAAACCAAACGGCTCTTTTGAGGGCCATCAATTATTCCCGAGGGGGAAGGCTTCTCAGTTCTCTGTCAAACATGCTTTTGTCCGTGTCCTTTTTGTTTCTATTAATTTTCTTTTTTTTAAATTAATTAATTAATTGAGGTGTTTTGTAGGCTATCACTTTGCAGGCACTCATCGGGGCCATTAAGGGAAACAGGACGGGCTATAATTACCATTAGTGCTTTATATCATTTCCAACATTCCCACAAAGAATCCTGCTTCCCTGGGTGGGGCCCACCTCGTCTAAGAGAAAAGAAGAAAAAGACAGAAAATGGCAAACAGAGTACCGCATGCGTTAAGGGAAAAAGTAGACGTTACTTCGTTGAATAAGAACAGACCACGCGCTTTTAATTATGACGACAATTTTTCCGCGCCCCCATATTCTCGTAAATAAAGCGCCCTGCCCCCACGGATGAAATGGGGCGCTTGGCTGGGTGGGGCGTTGTGTCAATTGAATACTGCGTGCCACGCTTTCATTATCAAATGACGGGTTCTTTGACAGTTGCATGTCACCCGATGGTCGGTGAATGGGGTCATGATGTTACGCCATTCGCCAGCGCTACTTTAATATGGACGGAACTGACAGTGGGGTGGGGTTGGTGGGTGCGGGTAAAACACTAACTTCAAGCTCCAGGCTTTTATACCGTATGATATTCGTATTCTTGAACAGTCTTCCGGCTCATCGTTTCTACCAACACCACATGCGCGCTGGGGATACTGCCGGGCGCCCTCTTCAGGTCCACCCCCGGGTGGAGAGTGCACCCACCATTTATTTCACTAAAATTCAGGAGAGCTACCTATTCACGTTCTATTGACCCAACCCCAAAAAAGTTATGCGGTCTTCTATGTGGTGGCGTTTAGGGCTTCATTGGCGGCGGATTGGATGGGAGGAGGGGTTCGTTCGGGCTTATTTGTGGAAGGGGCGGCGCATTATTTCATATCCGGTACGGGAGAACAATTTATATCGTTTACTTCATGTCGGGACTCAAATCAGGACTCGAATCAATCACACTACTTAGGCTAATAATCATTTCATTAATGAGACAGACCACACACAGACACAAAAAGTAAAACAATAGCATGTTTGACAGAGAACTTGGAGCCGTCTCCCTCGGGATCATCTGATGGCCCTTAAAAGAGCCGTTGTTTTGATGACGTCACGTCCGGTGACAGTCTAAGCACGTTCGCCACGGATGCGGCGGGCCAGCTGGATGTCCTTGGGCATGATGGTGACACGCTTGGCGTGGATGGCGCACAGGTTGGTGTCTTCGAAGAGGCCGACGAGGTAGGCTTCGCTGGCTTCCTGGAGGGCCATGACGGCGGAGCTCTGGAATCGCAGCTCGGTCTTGAAGTCCTGGGCGATCTCGCGGACGAGGCGCTGGAAGGGCAGCTTGCGGATCAGAAGCTCGGTGCTCTTCTGGTACCGACGGATCTCACGGAGGGCGACTGTGCCGGGCCTGTAACGATGGGGCTTCTTGACTCCTCCGGTGGCTGGGGCACTCTTACGTGCTGCCTTGGTGGCCAACTGTTTGCGTGGAGCCTTTCCTCCGGTAGATTTACGGGCGGTTTGCTTGGTACGAGCCATGCTTGATAATGTCTTCTTCTTCTAGTTACGTGTACTCTCGATTCGAGTCAATCACGATGTAATACAAATCCATCTGTGTAGGGGGTGGAAGCTGATCGAGCAGCAATATCGCTGCCCCTTCAGCAAAGAGAGTGTGATATTAAAAAGTTCCGTTGGCTTACTGATATGTGTGTTATTTGACTCGAACCGAGAGTGGACCCAGGAGGGAAGGACTGAGATGAGATTGAGAGAATAGGTTAATCGGGGGGAAAGGCCATCAGAGAGTTGAAATTTAATGAAGCGTGAGACAGTGTAAAAATAGGATTAGGAGGAGTGGCAAGAATAATAGGAATTTGTGAGAGTGAGAAACTTTACATGGTTTTAGCTACAAAGGAAAATTAGGGGTTTCAGTAAGGCTTTTTATCTCGGTCCAACTTTTACAATTCAGGCAATCAAGCGGGGACCGAATGTTGTTGTTCGACGTGTTGGCTGTGAGAAAAACGTATAATGCGTTCCTAGCTTTGATATCAGAGTTTATAATTTTCTTTATTCTGCTAGAGTTTAATAATATTTGTCTTTCATAGAGGGTGGTGCAATTTGCTGTTTTAAGAACTGTTTTTGTAGCAACGTATCGCGGAATGTTAAAAGCCCAGCGTATAGCATTATGTTGAATTCTTTCAAGTTTAGACCAGTTTGATTTATTCGTAGTTAAATAAGAAATGCTGCCATATTCTAATATTGGTCTAATGAAAGCGTAGTAAAGTTTCATGCAGTTATGGGGGGGCATATGTGGGTTAAGAAAAACATTTTGTAAAATTTTGAGTTGTTGCCAAGCCCTGAGTGCAATCGTATTTATATGACCGGTAAGAGTAAGATTTTCATCGAGAGTAATACCTAGAAATCTAGCCTTCTTTACAACTGGAATGCTCTGATCCATAAGTTTGATTGGCTGGCAGTCCGGGTCACTGCTTTTTGTTTGGCTCCGGAAGTGAACATAACAGGATTTATTTGGGTTTATTTTGATTCTCCATTTATAACACCAGTTTTGAACTTCAATAAGGGTTTTTTGTAAATAAGTTGCACTGGAACTTTGTTTTTTCGAAGTATGCCAAAGGGCAATGTCGTCTGCGAATTGAACTAGCTTACATTGATTATTTGGACAAGTAGGGATATCATTCACGTAGATGATATAAAGAAGCGGACTTAATACAGAACCCTGAGGGGTACCTGCTTCAAGGTTAATCGTTTTAGAGTAAATATCCCTGTAGTAGAGGTTCATTTTCCTTTGTGAAAGGAAGGATGATATTAATTTAACTAGTTTTGGGGGAATGTTAAGTAGACTTAGTTTGTATTTTAATCCGTTATGCCAGGTCTGATCAAAGGCTTTTTCTGCATCAAGAAATATTGCCGAAGTTGTTTTTTGGTTCTTAAATCCATTTTTTATACTCTCCGTTATATTAAATAGGTGATTTATAGTACTTTTTTCCTTCCGGAATCCGCATTGGTTATCTGTAAAAAATTTTATTCCTTCTAGATGATCCTTAAGTCTGGTTGTGATAATTTTTTCAAAAAGTTTGCCAATACAGGGCAACAGGCTGATTGGTCTATAATTTTCAGGAAGTTTGTGGTTCTTGCTGGGCTTAGGTATAAGAATGATTTTTGATATTTTCCATTGACTTGGAAAATAGCTGTAGTTAAAAAGAGCAGAAAAAAATTTAGCTAGGACCTCAAAATAAGAGTCAGGGCAGTGTCTAAGCATTTGGTAAGTAACTTGGTCATTTCCCGGAGATGAGTAATTTGGAAAACTTTTAAGTATATTCAGTATTTCATCGGTAGTTACTGGGTGAGCTAGTTCATTGTCAATGTTTTGATCGTTCTCATGAAAGTTGGGGCTATAACTCTGGTGATTTTGAGTTATAAAGAGGTCAACCCTTTCTTTAAATTGCCCGTCAAACTTATCATGGTTGGGAGTCTTGAAGATTTCGGTAAAATAACTTTCAAATAACTTAACTTGGTCCTGTGGATCTATAATAATGTCCCCCTTTTTATTAACAAGGTTAGTAAATTTTCTATGATTAATCGCAGAGGGGTTAGTAATCTTTTTGACTGTAGTCCAAAATCTCCGAGTATTACTATTGTTGTTTAAATTGGCACAAGCATTGTCCCAATTTCTCATATTTTGAAGTTTAATTTCTTTCTTAATTTGGTATTTAAGATGATTAACTTGACGTTTAATATTACTATTTCTGGTTTTCAGATAATCTCTCCTTAATTTACGTCTGGTTTTAATAAGGGTCATAATGTGGTGGGTTAATGTCCAGGTATTCTGTTTTCTAGGCAGAAGCGGGCAATTTTTCTTAAAACTGTTATAAATGGCAACTGATAAATCGTCTGCGAAGGAGTCAATTGAGGTTTCATTTGGCTCAATTGAGTTTAGTTTAATAGTTAAAGCGGGAACAACTGTAACAATGTCCTGTTGAAACTTTACCCAGTTACACTTTTGAGGTGATCTAACGTGGTTCCTTTTCAGTAATGTATTTGTGACCAGCTTAAGTTTAATTAAAAGAAAGTAATGATCGCTCAGGAGACTTTCTTCAATACAATTGGTTTCAACGTAGTACTTGGAAGAAGAGTTTGACCCTATAACCAAATCCAGGAGTTCTTCTGAGTCATCAACGGGATTACGTCTTGTTTTCATGTTCGGGTTGAGTAGAGTGAGTTTATAAATATCGAGTAAGTTTTTTAGTTTAATTCCATTTTGTGAAGTTCTGTTACACCCGAAGTAAGTATGGGGTGCATTTAGATCACCTATTAGGAGAGTGTTGCCCGTACAATTTCTGATTATATCCTCGTTAATAAATTGTTTAGGGGGGTTATAATAACAGATTATTTGAAGCGGAGAGCCTTTATTACTATTCGGAATTAATACACTCAGGACTTGGTCTTGAACATTGATGTCATTTAAATTGACGGTCGTATTATTATTAACGGCAATGGCCACTCCTCCACTGCACCCGGAAACATCTTTGCGATAGACTGTGAAGTTATTTATGTTCAATTGAGTAGACTTGTCCAGTTTCGTTTCATTTAAGAGGAGGAGATTGGGGTTTAGTTTATTCAGGTAGTGATTAAGGATATCGGTTTTATGTCTCACGCTATTTATGTTGATATGGAGAATAGAGAAGTCGCAATCAGGCGTCATCTCCCCCTTCCGAGACCCTTCTTGCGACTTCTTCTACCTTCCCTTGTACCTGTGGATCATTCAATACTTCAAAGAGTTGTTTACCAGTAATTTCTAACTTAAGGTGCGAAAGAGCAAGCATGGCTGCATATGACAGGACATCAGACTGGCGGATGTTAAGTTTGCATTTGATTAGACAAGCCCGGACTAGCTCACAGCAAAAGAGGACGATATTAATTTTTTCTTTTTTGGGCATTTCATTTGTCACCTCTACTTTTGTTACTTCCGCATATGTTTTCTTTTCCACAGGTTTTTTCTTTGCCTCTAATTGGGCTTCCCTATACTTCGGACACCCTTTATAGAGGGCTACATGGTCACCACCACAGTTAATACATTTTTTGTCTTCTTTTGGAACTTTACAGTCTTTTATGTTGTGTTCACCACCACATCTCAGGCATTTTGTAATAGATTTGCAATTGTTATACGTATGACCGAAGCCCTGACATTTAAAGCATTGGATTACTTTCGGCAACTCGTTATAATTTTCTACCCGATGTTTAGTATAACCCAGGAAAGCTCCTTCCTCTAGCATTCTCTGTTTGTCCATGTTGTCCTCAAAAACTATTTTGAGTTTCCACGTGGGTGCATTAGTGACTTTTGAAATTAATCGTTTTATTGATTTAATTTTATACCCCATATCAGTGAGTTCAGTATTAACTTGCTCTGTTGTGATATCCGGATTAACTCCACACATAACTACAGCAACGAGGGGTTCTTCCTGAGCCTGAGGAACTTTAGCTACAGGGCGGCCAACGTCTGGGCTAGCCTTCCATGGTTTAAGTAGAACAATGGCGGAATGTTTGTCATTAGGGAATATTAGCACAGCATTATTTCTAGTTACTCTGATTTCTTTGATATTAGCACTAGGTTTTTCTTTCGAGACGTAGCGAGAGAGTTTAATAGCATTTTGAGTTAAATTTTGGTTAAGACCTGTGACAACGACCGGTTGGATTTTGGTAGAATGAGCTTGGGGGCTTTCCCCAGAAGCTTGCTTATAGCGTTTTCTTGGATTTTGTACTGTTACAAATGGGTCTTCCCCCGGTTCTGGTTCAAAGATACTGGGCGGGGCCCGGCCTGCCATTGCAGGAGGAAGGTATAGTCACACCAACGGTAAGCCAATAGAATACAGAATATCACACTTACCACTACAGAATAGAATAAGGAGGAAAGCAATTGGTTGAAATACGCAAAACGAAAATCAATGCAGTACAACGCAGCAGAAGAAAAACACACGACGTTTATCCAGTACAGCAAATTGTACAATACACAAATCCAAACACCGCTAAGCCCCTTTATTCAATCCAGTACAGCAAATTGTACAATACACACGTACAGCGTTGAGCTACACACAGTCTCATGCGAGCCGACTTCAAAGAACCCGCTGTTGACACTTTCCTCTGCGCTGATTGGCTGATTTAGGCCTTGCATCAAAGTCACTACTCTTAACGGTACCGGCCAATTTTTAACTCCTAAAAATAAGAAAATGACAACTCTTCATCACCCGAAACTCACATAACCTTTAAGTTCGGTGCAAAATCTCCCTTAAAATGTTAAAAAAAAACTACTGGCATGCTACCACAATCTTATTTTTCCAATATGAAGGCCTTTGAGCTTGATTTTTGCTCGGATCCTGGTGCAGCATGAGAGATGCTCTCGGCGGTCAGGTTTGAAGGGGATGACGTCACGGCACCGTTATTCGGCAAAGTGTACACACTGAGCCTATGAGAAAGATTCGCCTGCTTCGTTTGTGCTTATAATGTGTGTGTGCTGAAAATTTTTTAGCGTAACACTAACGGCTTACCAGTTTGTTCTTTCAGACGGTTTTTCAAGAAGGGGACGAGGGATCCAACGTGGAAGGCAGCCGTGACGTTCAAGACCAACGAGGACCTTCAACGGGCAGTCACCAAGGGAGTCTTCATCGGTTATCAGCACCACCGCGTAGAACACCTTCGCCAAGACGCTACCCCAACGCAGTGCCACAACTGTCAGAGGTTCGGCCACTACGCTTCTGCATGTACCCACCGGAAGACCTGTCTACGCTGTGCTGGCCACCACTCCCTTGCCGACTGCCCCAACCCACGAGACAAACCGAAGTGCGCCAACTGCTCAAGATCCCACATCGCCAGCTACAGAGGGTGTTCTCGTTACGCCCGTGCACTGGAGGAGCAGAAGGCCAAGACGAGGTTTTCCAGAGGTAAGTATCCCAGTGATAAGCCTAATCCAGTCTCTCACTCTTCTCTTCCACAGGTACCGGACCAGACGAGGGACCAGACGATCACCGCTCTAAGGGAGGAACACAGACAACAATTGGAAGCCATGAGGAAGGAACATCAGAAGGAACTCGAGACTCTGAAAGCCAAACATCGTGCCACCGTCGACAGGATCGAGGCCACCAACTCCCAACTGTTCCACCAGCTGAGAGAAGACACCAAAACCCAACTCAACGAACTGAAGGGGAGGATCACACACTTTCTTGGAGACGTGCTAACAACACTCATCCCCACCAAAGGAGAAGAAGCCCCATCTGACTACAGAAAGGCCACCGTCATCAAGGAGAAGGCTTGGACCCACCTAGGACTGGCGATCGACATCAGCAGCATCAAGAACCAGCTGAGGATGTCCCCCAAGACCAAGAAGACAACGAAGTAAACACTTGAAGGTCCTCCACCCTGCTTCAAACATGCTTAAGATGTCCTCTTCAAACATGCAACAGGGAAGCCCTGAAGAAGGGTCCCTACATCCACCACCAACATCGGGAAGCCCTGAAGAAGGGTCCCTACATCAACCATCAACATTGGGAAGCCCTGAAGAAGGGTCCCACAACCAACCGAAATCACCGGGTAGCCCTGAAAAAGGGTCCCAGCTTTCCTCCTCCGACTCACCAAATTTGACTCAAACTCGACTGACTAACGACGACTCTGACTTACGACTACTTCACTTTAACGCTAACTCTGTTCGGACCAAACGCCAGGAGATTACACACTACCTACAACATCACAACATTCACATTGCATGTTTCAACGAAACTTTACACAAATTCATTCCATACATTCCTGGCTATCGACTCATTGAACCGGGCGCCAAAAAGTCTACGGACAGGGGGTTACTTATTGCAATTCGGGACAACATAAAATTTTCTCAAATCCAAATCTCAAACCCGATTGGGGAAACAGTTGGTATTAAAGTCACACTCCACACAGGGCAACACCTTCATATTTTCAACACCTACGAATCTCCGTCCAACGACTCTTTTCCGACTGACTTCTACTTTGACCTCTTCAAGAAGTACAAACACGTTGTGCTACTTGGCGACTTAAACGCACGACATCCCGAACTGGGCTGCCGCTCGACAAACAACAACGGGACTGAACTTTTAAATCTACTGGACTCCGCCGAGGCTTTCTGCCTCAACGACGGGACTCCGACGTGCTACCCTTTCAACGGTACAACCCCGGACCAACTTGACTACTGCTTAATTTCTCCCTCACTTAATCAACGTGTTTCGGACTTTAAAATTGGGGACGATTTAGGCTCCGACCACTTGCCACAAATTCTTACGCTTACCACTACCGTTAAAAGACTAACTCGACCTTCCAGACACAACTTGAAGAAGGCTGACTGGCCAAAGTACAGAAAGTACATTACCGACAACTTGACTCCTGAAAACCCGTCAACCGTTCGTGAAATTGACGAACGCGCAAATTCACTGACAACTATTTTAAAGGAAGCCATTAAAGTGGCTATTCCAACTTTTTCTCGACCACGTAGATTTCAACTACCAAATCGCATTCTAAAAATTATACGTCAGAGAAGGAAACTCCGACGGATTTACCATAGGACGAGAAATCAACATGTTCGGACTTTAATCAATCAGCTCCAAAGGAAAATATCGGAACTGATCAAAACAAACAACCTTCATGATAGGGATAATAAAGCCATTCAACTGTCCGACAACAAAAAACCTGGGGACTTCTGGAAAGTTGTGAAAAATATCTTAGGTAAAAAGAACACTCGTAGGAATATTCCTACTCTAAATTTTGACGGCAAAACCATTATTGACGACACTGACAAAGCTGACTGTTTCAGGAGTTACTTTCAGACGGTACATACACTACCAGAGGACCCCAAATTCAACAACAACATCTACCGACTCGCAAACTTTATCCGGACTGGATATCCGGAAACTTACTCACCTAAACCAGTAATTGACCCGACTGAGGACAACGACCCCGCTTTCAACAAAACCATCACTGCTAGGGACATTACTGACATACTCCGTCGTGCATCCAACACCTCCCCTGGAGAAGACCAAATTCAATACGTGCACCTCAAAACGGCACCAATAATTTATCTCGAGGAATTAGGAAGGCTTTTCACTGCCTCCTTCCAAATTGGCTACATTCCCAAAATTTGGAAACAAGCCGTCTCTATTCTGCTTCCAAAGCCAGGCAAACCTCACAATACTCCGAAAAATTATAGGCCTATTAGCCTCCTTCCCGTACTTGGTAAATGTCTGGAGAAAATAATTGCAAAAAGACTCTCAAATTACCTTGAAAAACGCAAACTTCTCCCACCCTCTCAAGCAGGCTTCCGGAGGAAAAGAAACACGACGGATCAACTTTTCAGACTCATTCAAGACATGTCTTCTTCCAAGGAGAAAAGACTTCACACTTTAGCAACCTTTTTTGACGCCGAGAAAGCATTCGATAGAATGTGGCACGAAGGACTGCTCCTCAAAATGAGGAAATTCAACATACCAACGACCTTTACTAGGTGGATTTCCAACTTCCTGACTGACCGACAGACCCGCTTCAAGGTTGGTGACTCACTCTCTCGACCTCTACACATAACGACCGGGACTCCTCAGGGCAGTACCCTTAGCCCTATACTTTTCATAATGTACGTTGCCGACATACCTCAACCAGACCCGAACCAACGGACTTACCTCTCACAATTTGCTGATGACATTGCAGTCTGGGCGACCTCCGGCATTGCTGACAAAGCCGAACAAAGACTTCAACGTTACATCAACCAACTTGAAAACTGGTGCAATGACTGGCGGATCGTACTTAACCCTGACAAGTCACAGATTCTTTATGTACGGACTACTGGTTCCCTTGGACGAGCCCCTCATGTGACTTACAACAACAAACTGATTCCTGTCCAGAGGAAGGTCAAATACCTGGGAGTGACTATTGACGAACGACTTGAATTTAACTCCCATCACTCGGAAAAGATTAAGAGAATGCGGAGGCAAGTCTCTCAACTGTACCGACTAGCCGGAACTAAGGACCATCCACTTACTTCCCCTGACACGACCTTGAAAATTTACAAAACTATGACTAGACCAATTATTGAATATGCCGCCCCGGCACTGTTCCACTTGAAGGACTCACAACTCAAACATTACGAACAGACTCAAAGACGGGCATGCAGAATCGCCCACCATCTTGACTACCGACACCCTTCTAACGAAGTACTCGACATTGCTAAACTTCCAACAATTAAACAACGCTTCAACGACTTACGTACGAACTTCCTGACTAGATGCAAACGTAAAGACAAACATACACGTAAATTCATCAAGTCC
This sequence comes from Holothuria scabra, assembly GCA_037179385.1. Taxonomy (NCBI): domain Eukaryota; kingdom Metazoa; phylum Echinodermata; class Holothuroidea; order Aspidochirotida; family Holothuriidae; genus Holothuria; species Holothuria scabra. The sequence continues at coordinate 4,903,623 of CM074200.1, forward strand.
CAACTGAAACTTCGGCCCATTCTTCTAAGGAACTCACCCCTCGAAGGACTGACCAAAAGGATGTGGAAAAATCTAGGTAAGTAATAGGAAGGCCAGCCAACGAAACCTGCATTTAGCCCTAAAGAAGGGTGAAATCAAGACCAGCCACCGAAGAAGACATCAAACAGCCCTGAAGAAGGGTCCAACCAGTGTTGCTAGCCCTGAATAAGGGTGCAACCCAAGACCAGCCACCGAAGAAGACATCTAGTAGCCCTGAAGAAGGGTACAAACATCAAATAGCCCTGAAGAAGGGTACCAATCAACGGTATGGCCCAACTTGTCTCCAGAGGGGGCTTGGTGTGCCCGGTTTTGTCCGCGGCACTTTGGCGGTGGCCTTGGCTTTCCCTCTGTCCACTTTTCCTTTCCAAGTTTTGCCGGGTCGGGATGTGGCGCTGTTGCTGACGGTTTTGTGTTCACTGATCATGGGGATTGGTATGTTTTGACTCATTTTTTCCGGCCCTTGGGCCATCTGAAGCACCTCCGGGTGGACCAGAAAATACGAGTCTTCAGATTCAGATTCAGACAATTTTTTAGCATACTGATTCTTGTGATCAACCGAGCACAAACTATCAAGCAACGAGCAACATGTCTGGACGTGGTAAAGGAGGAAAGGGACTTGGAAAGGGAGGCGCCAAGCGTCACCGCAAGGTTCTGCGTGATAACATCCAGGGTATCACCAAGCCAGCCATCCGTCGTCTGGCCCGACGTGGTGGAGTCAAACGTATCTCAGGGCTCATCTATGAAGAGACCCGTGGTGTACTGAAGGTCTTCTTGGAAAACGTCATCCGTGATGCCGTCACCTACTGCGAGCACGCCAAGAGGAAGACCGTCACCGCCATGGACGTCGTGTACGCCTTGAAACGCCAGGGACGTACCCTCTACGGATTCGGGGGCTAGATACACCATCCCCAGACGGTCTGGAGACATAAACCAACGGCTCTTTTAAGGGCCATCAGATTCCTCAGAAAGAGCGGCTACCTGTTCTCTCTCAAACATGCTTTGTCTTGTGTTTCTTTTTTAATGTCTAAAGTAGTTAAGATATTCATTAATTTGGGGCAGCTACCAATAATAATTTTCTGACGGTAATAACACCAGTGAGCGCTCCGCTTGTCTATATCCCCTTCCCGGCACGCACTGTCACTTCATTCGGCCAAGTTGAAAGTCTGTCAGTGGCCCCTCCCCTTATATGAATGTCCCTGTGTCCTGCCCAGTGCTGTTCCCTGTTTGTCATGGAACCTTTTCGTTTTTCACAGCGGTACACGGCGGTGCCGTGTGGGCGGAGGGAGGGGGCGCCTATCATTACCCGGTCCATTTTAGATCCCGTAGAGGTCAGTATGATTTCTGCAGAGTCCGTCCTTGACCCCTGCCCCTTTATTACCGTACGTGCAGTTGGCTGGTGATCGAGAAAAGTGCTCCATTAAGCCGGCCCCCCCACCTATGTCCTGCCGTCATAATCGCAGTGTGTGTTTTCGCTCTGACAATGTCACTGTTTGATATGCGCGTGTCTGGAGGGTCGGTGTGTTTCCAACATGGTGAAATCGTACGTGCACATGAAGGGCGTTAATCCGACACTGAAGAAGTAAACCCAAGTTAGAAATAGAATAGAGGCGAGCACGAGAGTAATAACACGCATTGATAACCCCTGTATGGTCCAACGTTACCCCTTCCTGAATTCATCTTCTCTCCCCCCTCCCGAAATAAAAGATGAGGCATTTATTTTTAAGTCTGAGCACGCTACACGGGTTCGTCCATGCACTGCTTGAAACATTCTGTGTCGGGGAAGGCGCGACGGCCCACATGAACTGAGCACCAAGTCGCGCGCATATGGTTGACACGCTGACGGGATCTTCCAGTGCCATTGTTTGGATGGGTACCTTCATGGGAAATAATGCTACTGCTGTGGGGATGAGCGCGACTTACGTGAAGTGACAGCAGTATCAGATCACGATATGTTTGTTTATCTTTCTTAAATTACGAAATCGATAAATACAGAGATGTATATGTTGCAGAGACAAAATTGCGTGACATTTGTTTTCCGGAAATTGTTGCCTGGACCTGTCATACTGGTATCGGTTATCATATTAAAAAGCAAGCAAGGAAACAAACAAACAAACAAAAACAAACAAACAAACGAAGAAACCAAAAGCAAAAGACCAATAACGATAAAAGTAATCCGTTAATAAAAAGAGAAAAAGTTATGTAAAACATTTTGGGATTTGCTTGGACCGTATATGATTATGTTGTTAATTCTCTGAATCTTGTTTTGAAAAAGGGCTGTCTCTCTGATGAAGCAGACCTTAATTTCATCCAGAATTGGCGGCCAATTGCCCTTCTCAGTGTTGATTGTATAATTGCCTGTAAGTGTCTCTCGCATCAGAAGGCTTTGAAATGATTTAATAAGTAATAATCAATTGTACGGGTTTCCCAAGGGCCGTTTTGTTGGTGAGAATATTGGACTTATTTTATACCTTATTAAGTACACCTGTACAAGAAATATTCCTTTTTTTTCTCTCTCTTTTTTTTTTTATTATTTTTACTTCATTTTATTTATTTATTTATTCATTTATTTATTTATTTTTTTTATAGACTTTGAAGAAGCGTTTGGTACACTAGAGTGGAACTTTGTCAATGAGTCGCTTTTCTTTTTCTGTTTTGGGCCGTCAATTATTTACCGGGTCAACACTTTTTACTCGAATATTACAAATTGCCTCTCAAACACAGGTCATATATCGAAATCTTTTCGGGTATGAAGTTTCAAGAGGAGTTGGACATAGTTGCCCCTCTAAGCCCGTACATCTTCATTCTTTGTGCGGAAATTGTTAATCTGAAAATCTTCAAAGATGGTTCTATTGAAAGTGTTAACATCCCCGCCATGAGAGATATAACTCCTGTTGGTAAAATTGTCATCCTTAAAGCATTTGCAATCTCTCAATTTGTGTTTCTGTTAGCCGTTTCACCAAATCGTAGAAATAATGTTATTTTTGTTTTTTTTTTCTGAAGTCACTCTGATCCATGTTTGTTTGTTTTTTTTTTTTTTTTTTTGTTTTCTTGTTTGTTAGTTTGTTTTTTTCTTCTCTTTTGGTTTTCTTTTTTTTTACATTCAATGCAAAGTATTATATTCACACATGTAGGCAAAGTAACACATTCCCTGATTTTACTGAATTTTCGTAAAAATGTAATGCTACATTATTGATTGGCTCTTATATTCAGAAAAGAAAAAAAAAAAAAAAAAGGTGCGGGTAGAGGGGTGGGGGGTAGAGGAAGAAGTAAGTACTTAACCTAATTTAACGATGAACTGATTATACCCTAAAGTGAATACTTAATGTTTTATCATGTTTAGGTATGTTATTTATGTATGTCGGAAACATATTTCTATTCTGTGCTATAAGGTTCTTCTTTTCGTAACGCGTGTGAATGACAATGCTGTCACTTAATTGTGTTAGACTATTCGGAAATGTGTATATAATTAATGAAATTGAAATACAATGAATAATCAACGGAGAGAGAGAGAGAGAAGAAACCTTGTAAAGTACCGCAATAGTTGTTACTACTTTCGAAGGGCTCCCAAATAAGAATTAACGCCTAAAATATGCAGCCCGCAAGGAAATTTATGCAGTCAGCTCACGGTGTGGAAGATGATACCTTCCACCACAACCATCCCCCCCCCCCGCCACATTTCTTGACATTGTGTATGTGTTTTGTTTTTCTGTGGTCATTATTAATACCGTATTATGATCTCGTGAATCGGTTTATTTGTTACTTTTGTAATTGACCATTATTTTATTTGTTTAACGTATGAGTACGGATGAAGTCCATCATGAAGAGACAATAGTAAGTAGTATTGTTTCAACATTTTTTTTTTTTTTGTATAGCTTTCTAAGTAACAAAAACTTTTTCTCTGAAAATCAGTGTGGATTTCGCAAAAATAGAAGCACATTTAACCATTTATTCAGGATTACTGAAAATATTAGAAACGGATTTAAGGGTAGAAAAGTGACCTCTGCGGTTTTCCTAGATGCAGAAAAAGCATTTGATCAAACTTGGCACAACGGACTCAAATATAAATTAGTAAATTTAGCTCTGCCCTCACCATTTCTTAAATTACTCTCCTCTTTTTTGGATAATAGAACAATGAAAATTTTTTACAGGCACATTTATTCAGACACTATTCATCTTAAAGCTGGCACACCTCAAGGTTCTGGTCTCAGCCCCTTGCTCTACATCATTTATGTTAATGACATTCCTAAAAACTCAGAAAATAATTCCAAAATGGCTCAATTTGCAGATGACATAGCTATTTGGAACACTTCGTCTAGTGCAGCTTTAAACCAATTAAATATTCAGAAATCTCTTAATAATATTGAAAGTTGGTGCTCCAAATGGAGGATTAAAATAAATTCAGCAAAATCAAACTATATTGTTTTCAGACATGGCCACAAAAAGATAATACTTAATAATCCTGAAGTTAAACTAAATAATGAATGTATTCCCTATACCAAGGAAGCCAACTTTTTGGGCATTACATTAGACAGTAAACTTCAAATGAATAATCACATAAATTCTATAATTGGGAAAGTATGGGTTAGGCTTAAACTCCTTGAACCCCTTTTTAGTAATAATTATATTTCTCCCAAAACTAATATAAAGATTTATAAAGTAATGCTGAGACCGATCCTGGAGTATGGAAATATAACTTATTTAGCCACTAGTAAAACAAATATATGTAAACTTGAACGTATTCAAACAGTCTGTCTCAGGAAAGCACAACGCATCCCAAGCTATATTAACAGTAATATTGTACTACAATCAGCAAATATAAATGAAGTCTTTGTAAGATCTAAATTACTTAATTCCAAAGCCCTTAAAAGACTTATTCAGGAGGATATTAATACTAGAAACACAATTCTTTCATACCTAACATCCAAAAAAAGTGTTAAAGTACTCTCACCACTTGATCTTCTCAAAATTACAGATTGGGAAGAAGTGAAGCTGTTAGTCGAGGAGGGGGGCCACTAGGATTAGGCCTAAGAGTAATCTGGTTAGAGTGCCTGTGAGTCAATAGCTGTTTTTACAGTGAAACGGTACGGCCAGATGGGTTAGAGGGTACGTTAATTTAGGACTTAGTTGGTTTTCCCTTAATTATTAATTTGTCTAACTGGTTCACTTACCTCCCTTACAACTTATTCCATTATCGTTTTCTCTGCTCCATTGCTCCTCTAAAGTAAGTACACCTGGCACCAGTAGTTCCTAAGCTCCATTGACACAATTAGCTATTGGCCCTTTGTGAATCAATTATCTCTTCTCTCCTTGGCTTCCCTCTTCACACTGATTCCGAAATCTCCTCTATTCAGGTTATTATAGTCGGCTTTCAATAGGCATTTCAACATACACTTCATTGCTCTGCTGCTGTGCGTTTGTGTGCTGTGAGGCGGATAATGATTCTATTGTTAAATTCTCTTTCACCTGATTTGTTCATTTCACTGCAGAGGCTATTCTAATAGCCTGATCGGTGACAAAACATCATAACCCACCGTGTCCCGCATTCCGTTTTTCAGCATACAATCGTATAGCAGTAAGACAACGTTCACTTCGTAAACCATGGCACCTAAAGCACCAGGAAAGGGGGCTAAGAAAGCCGCAAAGTCCAAGGCACCACGTGCCCCAGGGGACAGGAAGAGGAAAAGGACAAGGAGGGAGTCATACAGCATCTACATCTACAAGGTGATGAAGCAGGTCCACCCTGACACCGGCATCTCAAGCCGCGCCATGTCCATCATGAACAGCTTTGTCAACGACATCTTCGAGCGCATCGCCGCCGAGGCTTCCCGATTGGCCCACTACAACAGGAAGTCCACCATCACCAGCAGGGAGGTCCAGACTGCCGTCAGACTGTTGTTGCCAGGTGAACTCGCCAAACACGCCGTCTCTGAAGGTACCAAGGCTGTCACCAAGTACACCACCTCCAAGTAGATGGTTCATCTTGGCAGTTGAGGGCTTGCCCCCTCACCGAAACCAACGGCTCTTTTAAGGGCCATCATATACTTCAGAAAGAGTGGCACCTTCTCCTCTGTCAAACATGCTATTGTTGTGTCTGCTTATTTTATTTTTTTTTCATCGTAATTAAGTGTGAGGCTTGTTACTTTTATTCTAATGTTCTGTTTTTTCCCCCTCCCCCCTTCTCTTTTATTCTATCAAAGACATACCCTCTACCGCAAATTACAATTTTCGTTTTCGTTTCGGTTATGGGGAGGCCACACGACCCCACTCCCCATCTATATGACGAATGCCTGAGGGGTTTATTACGAATGTTGACAATGACGCACGCATACCGCAGTCATTATTGTACGCGACAGAGTTGTAGGACCAAAGGTTGGAAAAGCAGGCTTTCGCCACGAGGGCCCATCCGGGAGGTCCAACCCCAAACCGCCAGTCGGGCCCATAGTGCGTGCGAACAAGGCCGCTGCAAAAATGTCAGTCCATAGGAAAACAATGGGAGAAAGAAAAAGCAACCGCAGACGTTCATACCCACTGCGCAAAGCCCCACCCGCAATACCACCGTCCTACTTTTAGCAATTGCAGGTGGGATTCTCAATAACTTCAGCAAAATAACCTTTCAATGAATACAATTCTCATGGGCGTCATGGGCGGCACGGGTTGTATAACATCGGTTCCGACCACGCCCCTTGCGCCGGAACACCCTCCGCTTCATCACTTCCCCACTTCGCCCTTTGGAAAACTCTCTCACGAGCATAGGCGCATGGGACGGGGGGCGGGGTTGGAGAGGCAGTGGCTCCCCACTTCGGGCAAATACAGTTAGTCTATTCGGGCCAGAAAGGATAAATAATGACATTATTCGGGTGACATTGCTCTTGCCCTCCACACAAACAAACAAAAATTATAAATAAATAAAATAAAAATAATACAAATAAATGAATAGAAAAAAATCCCGTTGCGCCTATGCTAACGAGAAAACCCCCTCCCCTTCCCTTCCTGTGTGGACAGTACCCTGTCGTCCAACCAGCAGATACCGTCAATCGCCCAAAGTTGCGTTTCATTGCATTTTCTGAGGCGGCGCTATGTCTAAATAACTCAAGAATAGGAATTTGTCGTCTATAAATATATGCAAGTGTAACAGACAAGTGACTACTTCTCGATTGTACTTTATTTCTCCATTTCATTTATGTGCTATTTCTTTTCTCTCTCTCTTTTCCTTTTTTTTTTCTTTTTCTTTTTTTGTGGGGGTGTGGGGCTTTTCCCCCTCATTCTTATATTCTTCTCATTGCAATCGTTACCATTTTACAGCTGCCAACTTTGCCAATGTATTTACATACACAAGTACCTGCTACAACAACAAACCAAAATAAACACTTTGTTCAAGTTTTTCAACATCCACATACTCACCACAAAATTAACGTGTGTTTTTTTCTTTCTTTTTTCTTTTCTTTTTTTATTCCAAACAGCAATAAATGTGCATTAAACATCGTTCATAACAGAACACACAATTTTTTTTTTTCTTTTTTAAACTTTGAAACGTTTACATAATAATGTCCAATTAACGGCGCTTGTATCAATTACTATTTCCCGCGATCCCGCTTGTTCATACTCCACCGTCCACACAGAAATAGATACACAAAGAAATGACTTTTCACGATACAACCAACAAACAAACAAACAAACAAACAAACAAACAAACTAACTAACTAACTAACTAACTAACTAACTAACTAACTAACTAACTAACTAACTAACTAACTAACTAACTAACTAACTAACCAACGAAGGAACGAACAAAGAATAACAAACAAACAAAGAAACAAGAACAACGAACAAAAGGACCCCCCTTTCTTTTTTTTCTTTTTTTTTTTACTTTTTTTTTGGGGGGGGAGGGGGGGGTTACTTTGCATATCAAAAACAAAACATTGATACATAAACGTAACATCTCTTTCATGACAAAAACTTTGAATGTCGATGACATGTCAAAAATACATGAAATACAACCAATCAAATTTACCATCTCATTTACCCTTGTGCGTACATTTAACATATTGTCAATTTCAATTCAATTTATTTCTTCCAATAACAAATATATAACATATCTGAGTAAAAACGACTAATCAAACTAAGGTAACAAATCCAATAATAACACGAAACAGTTATCTCACGTTCAAACATTATATGTGTAAACTTGTACAACAAATTGCATGAAGTTTTACATCGATTTAAAAAAAGACTGCACTGTACACGATGTAATTCTTAAATGAAGTTACTATGTACTCCCCCCAAAAACCAAAACAAAAAAACAAAACAAAAAAAAAAAAGCAGAAAGAAAACAAAAAGAGGATTAATCATTTCTCACGATTTTCCGATTATCAAATGGTTGGTTATGTTCATCATTAATTGTTACGGTCATTATTATAAAGTCATTTTTGGCACAGACATTCACAGCGAGTTTTGGGTAAGTAAAATTTAGGCGTAAATATGATGCAGAATGACGATTCGGAAAAATGTTGAAACAATACTACTTACTATTGTCTCTTCATGATGGACTTCATCCGTACTCATACGTTAAACAAATAAAATAATGGTCAATTACAAAAGTAACAAATAAACCGATTCACGAGATCATAATACGGTATTAATAATGACCACAGAAAAACAAAACACATACACAATGTCAAGAAATGTGGCGGGGGGGGGATGGTTGTGGTGGAAGGTATCATCTTCCACACCGTGAGCTGACTGCATAAATTTCCTTGCGGGCTGCATATTTTAGGCGTTAATTCTTATTTGGGAGCCCTTCGAAAGTAGTAACAACTATTGCGGTACTTTACAAGGTTTCTTCTCTCTCTCTCTCCGTTGATTATTCATTGTATTTCAATTTCATTAATTATATACACATTTCCGAATAGTCTAACACAATTAAGTGACAGCATTGTCATTCACACGCGTTACGAAAAGAAGAACCTTATAGCACAGAATAGAAATATGTTTCCGACATACATAAATAACATACCTAAACATGATAAAACATTAAGTATTCACTTTAGGGTATAATCAGTTCATCGTTAAATTAGGTTAAGTACTTACTTCTTCCTCTTCCCAACACCCCCCCCCCCCCCCCCCTCTCTCTTTTTTTTCTTTTTTTCTTTTCTGAATATAAGAGCCAATCAATAATGTAGCATTACATTTTTACGAAAATTCAGTAAAATCAGGGAATGTGTTACTTTGCCTACATGTGTGAATATAATACTTTGCATTGAATGTAAAAAAAAAGAAAACCAAAAGAGAAGAAAAAAACAAACTAACAAACAAGAAAACAAAAAAAAAAAAAAAACAAAAAAAAAACAAACAAACATGGATCAGAGTGACTTCAGAAAAAACAAAAATAACATTATTTCTACGATTTGGTGAAACGGCTAACAGAAACACAAATTGAGAGATTGCAAATGCTTTAAGGATGACAATTTTACCAACAGGAGTTATATCTCTCATGGCGGGGATGTTAACACTTTCAATAGAACCATCTTTGAAGATTTTCAGATTAACAATTTCCGCACAAAGAATGAAGATGTACGGGCTTAGAGGGGCAACTATGTCCAACTCCTCTTGAAACTTCATACCCGAAAAGATTTCGATATATGACCTGTGTTTGAGAGGCAATTTGTAATATTCGAGTAAAAAGTGTTGACCCGGTAAATAATTGACGGCCCAAAACAGAAAAAGAAAAGCGACTCATTGACAAAGTTCCACTCTAGTGTACCAAACGCTTCTTCAAAGTCTATAAAAAAAATAAATAAATAAATGAATAAATAAATAAATAAAATGAAGTAAAAATAATAAAAAAAAAAAGAGAGAGAAAAAAAAGGAATATTTCTTGTACAGGTGTACTTAATAAGGTATAAAATAAGTCCAATATTCTCACCAACAAAACGGCCCTTGGGAAACCCGTACAATTGATTATTACTTATTAAATCATTTCAAAGCCTTCTGATGCGAGAGACACTTACAGGCAATTATACAATCAACACTGAGAAGGGCAATTGGCCGCCAATTCTGGATGAAATTAAGGTCTGCTTCATCAGAGAGACAGCCCTTTTTCAAAACAAGATTCAGAGAATTAACAACATAATCATATACGGTCCAAGCAAATCCCAAAATGTTTTACATAACTTTTTCTCTTTTTATTAACGGATTACTTTTATCGTTATTGGTCTTTTGCTTTTGGTTTCTTCGTTTGTTTGTTTGTTTTTGTTTGTTTGTTTGTTTCCTTGCTTGCTTTTTAATATGATAACCGATACCAGTATGACAGGTCCAGGCAACAATTTCCGGAAAACAAATGTCACGCAATTTTGTCTCTGCAACATATACATCTCTGTATTTATCGATTTCGTAATTTAAGAAAGATAAACAAACATATCGTGATCTGATACTGCTGTCACTTCACGTAAGTCGCGCTCATCCCCACAGCAGTAGCATTATTTCCCATGAAGGTACCCATCCAAACAATGGCACTGGAAGATCCCGTCAGCGTGTCAACCATATGCGCGCGACTTGGTGCTCAGTTCATGTGGGCCCGTGCCCCCTTCCCC